>KN361500.1:0-14152 GCA_000785685.1 Uromyces viciae-fabae
ACAAGGCAAAGCGATGGCGTCAGCTGGGAACAACAGCAATGAAGTAAAACTGGTTCCGTTGCTCACTGGTCTCCAGAATTACCCTATCTGGTCGCAGAGAATGGAATCTTATCTGAGGCACAAAGACTTGTGGCAAGTCACATCAGAGGAACCAGGGAACGATAGACTGAGTATTCTGAACCCTGGATATTGTTAAATACATGTTTTGTAAAGGTATTAAAGAAATAAAGGCATGAGAATAGCAATGGTTGTCAGTGTAACACGATGGCGGAGGTTGAGTTATAGTGTAATACAGGTTAAAAAATGAAAAATAAGGTAAAAAATTATGTAAACGTTGCAGAAATGAGGGTTTGATACAGTGATCTTACCTTATCCATCCGCAAATATGATTTTTTATTTGAGTGAATCCACCGGAGTCGTTGGTAACTTGATGGGGGTGCCCTATTTTGTTGCGGTGTTTTGCTGTCAGTACCAGTGACAAGAGTGTTGATGTAGGTTACGCTGCTAATTCTTTGAATGATCACCAAAATATTACTGTTCACTGGGATCTCAAATGCTTATAAAAGGGAGCCCCTCCTGAACTATTCATCCCAGCTCTGAGCTCCCCGCCAATGTGGGGTGCTCGAGTTCAAACTGTGAGAGAGGGGAATAATTGCCAATTTTTCCATGAAATTGGGATTTAGAGGTATTTTAATTATCATCTTTTTTATCTAAAATATTTTGTATTACCCTACCTTGCTTTAGGTACAAAATATTTCATTATCTTTTATATTTTTTTATGACTGAAAAAAAAAAACTAAGAAATAAATTTTAATCTTGATGAGTTGTTTGAATAAGCTTTTAATATTGAAAAATATTAAAAATAAAATACCAATGGTTAAGCTTATTTTGATCCAATGTATGGACTGGTGCTAGCTTTTGCTTTGATTCTGCTTAAGACTGAGATAAAAATAAAAAATAAAAAATAAAAAAATTGAAAGATGTTTTCTTTTAGTTTATTGCTGATTTAATTGAGTTGTTGAGAAAAAATATAATACCAGTGTCTTGAATCCAGAACTTCAATCTTGTCTTCTTTATTTTGGTCTGGTTGATTTTTAAGAAGATGAGAAAAAAAACTAAAATGAAAAAATTTTGAAGTATAATTAAACCCAGAATTTTCAGAGTTAAGCCCTCTGGCTAACAATTTTCTTAAATGTTGACATCTCCTTCATCTTCATCTTCCTCATCATGGTTTGGATCATAATTTTCTTCATTGTCATCTTCATCTGCGCCAGCGTCATCAACAAAGTCCAAGACATTTTCATTTGGTTGATCTTCTTCTTCTTCTTAACCAGATGTATCAGATAGTTTGATTTCAGAACCAGAGCAGCTGTTTTTGGTTCCATGTATGTCATCTGCAGATTCTTCATTGCTATCGCTACTGTTTCCTTCAGCTAGATGATCGAGGTCGTACGCTTACGTGGCTTTGTCCCAGGATTTAGCAGTGAATGCTTTAATGCTCAACTTTTCATCTGTATGTTGTTGACCTTTCAAGGACTGATCTGTGTTGGGTAATTATGCAACATTCTCAACATCAGCTGTGACATCTTTCACACTAGGTTGAAGATCATTGAACCAGTTTGGGTTGTAGAAGTTTGAGGGGTAAATGTTCAGGCGGCCAAGGGGAAAGGGTCATCTTAGGAGTTGGAGGTAGAACTCGTTTTCAAAGTTTGATTCTCTTTCCCTAAATTTCTTAAGTACTTTCCATGACATGATCAAGACAACAGAAAAAATTATTCGCAATCTGAGAGCGGAAGGGGAGCTTTTTGATGACATAAACCCTGTGTTTTGGGTTGTATTCATTGTCGCTGTGGGAATGGATATTGTCAAGAATTTTTTGGTATTGCTTTGGGAACTTGTGAGCCTTTGCGAAATCAGCCCGGGGCCTCTCGAAGCTAATGGCAAAAACAAAATTTTGATCAGTAATGTGCATTGTCATATGAGTAACCTAGAAAACACACCATTTCCCAAGTGATAATTGATTGTGAAGCAAACATACATCTTGGCAAGGCGTTCATCTTCGGAAAAGCTTTGATATTTTGAGGGTGATGTGTTGATGAACCGGGGTCCTTAATGCCACAAAAAACAGGTTTATTTTTAAAAAGAGGCTCATCGCATGGTTTAGAATGAAAAAATGACTGGTAATTGCAATTGATTGGAGTGCTTCGATCAAACGTGTAAGTCTTGAGACAGGTTCTACAGCAAACATGTTCCAAAATAGCACAGGCAACATGTGATATTTTGAGAATTGTTTGTGGATCTTCGCAAGTCCGACGAAATTTCAAAGCTTCAAGCAACACTTTCTAGGATTCCTCAATGATTTTGAAAACAAAGCGGATCACGATTATGCATTTATCCCGACCAAGATTGCAATTGATGAACAGCCAAGATACAAACAAAAAAAAAATATACTGTTCAATAAATTTCAATCCTATCAGCTGAAAAATCCATCAAAATTGATAAGATAGATGAACGAAATACCTTGTAGATTTGAGACATTATTTTCTAAATCATTAAAATCAGACATTTGCGTTGAGAGAGGGGTTCCATCTGGTTCAAAGCCGTCTTCGGATGAGTCTTATGTCAGGTGGTTTGATTGTAAGCCACAATTTGATTCTTCACGCTCCTGAATCTGGTGCCTTCTGAGAGTCCGGCGGGAAAGATACTGTCCATGAATCTCAAAGATACTGTCCATGAATCTCCATGTCCATCCTTGTTTAATGTGATTGATGAGATACATTTTTCGCATTCGCACAATTCCATGATTTTTAGTTTATGGAAAAAAGACACCTGGAATGTTTCAAGTCAGCTCAATTTCTTTCAAGTGATAAAGTCAAAAGGGAGAAACAAACCTAGAGGCCAAACTGGATCCGACTGATTTGGTGATTTCAAACTGGATTGGTGATTTAAGAAATTTCAAGTGTCGCTGCACAGCAGCGCATTTGATTTCATCTGTCGCAGTGGATGCTGCGCGTGAAATACGTGCGACAGCTGAACAGACAGCCGCGGCAACTGCTGTCGCATCAGACCGATGCGACATCGGTTTGCCAGCTGTGTTATTTACCAGTTAGGCAAGCCTTAACTGTTAGACTAGAGCACTTATTATTTTGCTCCCCATCTAGAATATATATAAGTGTACGTAAAATAAATAATAAAATAAATTAAAATAATTAAATATAAAAATTGATTGCAGTTTTCAGACATGAAATATGTCTGGAGGCTGACATATAACACCATGAGTTGTATGAATCTGACACAATCATACTGGCAGTGGATACATTATAGTGATGGTGCAGGGTAAACTTGAATCAAGGACAAGCAAGGGATTAGGAAGTAATATGATAATTTTAGAAAGAGGGTGAATCAGCAGCAAGTGGTGTGGAACTCTAGAACGCTGATAGTAACTGATTTATACAAGAGAGTGCCGGATAGGAGATGTAAAAAAGGTACCATATCAGAAGGTGTTTGTGTGGATGAAGCTAATCACCCAGCCTGATCAGACCCACTGATCCAAGAGAGTGATTCCATTCAAAAGGAACTGTGGTGATCCTTTCCCTTTGGGATGATTCATCTGAAATGCACATAATTACATGCATGCAGCATGTGTAGGATAGTCTATTGCCCATAACACCAAGCATGGATGCAAAATCTGTGGTCGGCACGGCCCTGGCCGGGCTTCAGTGATGTGTCAGGTGACGTATCCGCTGCGGCGCAAGCAGAAATGTCAGCGGGGGGTATCTTAAAATACGTCACCTGCATGCGCGGGGTGTAGCGGTCAAGCAGGCACCTAGAGTAGCCCTTACCCAGGTTTGAGTCCTGGTGAAGCCTTATCTTTTCTAAAAAAATTTTCAGAAACCACCTAGACTATTTTACGATGAAGATGATAATTAATGAAGGGTTGCTTTCTGCTTGCCATAAATTGATAAAAATATATCATAACTTGAATAGACTGGTGCTTTCTCTTGAAAACACAATTCCCAACGTGACACGCATGGTCTTCAGATTTTCTGGAGACCTATTATTACCTGGTCCAATGTTTAAAATGACAAGTCTTTTGCTCCTTCAAACAGCTATATTGACCGTGGGTTCTTTTTTTTGTAAAAATTAGTCTCAACTAAGGGGATTATCTCATACTAAAAACCTCAGCGTTCAAGTAAAAATTTTCTTGTTCCTTATTTCTGATCCCATAAAAATATCTCACAAGCCAGTTGTTTGTCATTCAGGATTAATGAAATCCTTCATATATGTGTGGAGCTGAGACTACCAACAAGTGATTGTAAACCTTTGTCCTTTTTTTTGGAAAGAATCTCCAAAATATTTTCATCTGTTACTTTTGGTCCAAAAAACTAGACTGAAGGATGTAAGCATAGTTTTGAACACTTACAAAAACTTTGTTGTTGGAATATATGTCAGAGACTCCAATGACCTGGTTAGAAATGGTGGAATAACATTCAAATATGTTTCTCATTGCTCAAGAAGGAATCATTAAAGGGTATAAGTTTAAATCTTTCCTGAAAATGTTTTCAATGAAGCTGAAATTCTCTGAAACAGTAGTAAAAATATTTACAGGTAAAAGCAGAAGAGGAGAAGATATATATTTTGACAAATAAATGAGATTGAAATCACTTGAGAAAAGTTAATATCTTTGAAAAAAAGTGATGATACCTTCTCAAGAGGAGGAATAATCCTCAAAAAAGCTGTTTGCAATCAGCTATTAGTTTACCAAACAATTTAGAGCCTTTCCTCTTAAAAACTTTCATCTGCATGGTCTTATCCACCAACTCAGTTACTGGGAGCTAGTGTTTCTCTGAAGCTTTCTCTTTGTTTTAAATCCCTTCTTTTGAAAAAAAAAACATTAATTGGGAAAATAATTGATACTCCCAACCCAATTACCCAGGAGAAAATAAATTGGTTTTTGAAAATTTCAAATCATATTAAATAATTTTCATAGAAAAATAAAAAAACAATTATGGAAACTGATGAAAAATTGATGAAAAATTGATTTAATAGGCCTAAGACCAGACTATATTTCAAACAATAAAAAAAAAGTTAAAAATTTTTTGCAAGAAATGAATGATGTAAGAAAAAGAATTAAAAATAACCAACAGACAATGTGTTTTATTTTTATCTTTTTAAATTATTGAGAGAACATAGATATGAGGAACTTAGAGCATAAAAATCTATATAAGTAAATATTAGATTTTTTATTTATCATTCAATAAATATTTTAGATGATTATCTTACTGAATTGAATTGACTAGTTTCTTTTAAGTGTAGTGACAATGATTTCCTGATTGATTATTTTATTCTAGTGAAAGAAAAGAAGTTTTTAGTTTAAATATTGATGTGTGTTGAATCAGGATAAATGTTGTACCAGGAGTTATAATTTTCAAGTAAGTTTTTCGATTGAGGAAAGTAATTTTATTAATTTTGAATAAGTAACAGGTTTTTAATTTTTGTTGATGAGTAATATTCAATTTTCGGAGTGAATCTTAAGGTTAAAGGATTTCTTCTTCAGTTTTGAAGTATTTGCACCCCTTCCAATATGAATGAAATGAATAGAATAAAAAAATAAAATAAAATAAATAGAATAGAATAAATTGATTAACTGAGATATTCAACAAAAACAAAATAAATAATCATGAAATGAAAAATATTAAACAATCTTGAATTATGGTTTTTTTAGAAAAGAAATTCAATAATTGGGCTTTGTTACTGAGTTTAGCCAGATCACTCCACATTTTCAGAGAGATCTATAAGGCTGATGATCCATAGCTGAAGGAGTCACCTTTCAAATAGGGTAGGAATGCCTGGTGTGGGGCCAGTCATGGTAAAACTTCTTTTCTTGATCTATCACAAACAAATCAGGGTCACGGGGCCAATTTCATGGCGCTGGAAACATTTTTAAACTTCTAGACCCTCACACTCCTGAACGGGGCTTAGATCATGAGTCCCAAGACCATAAATTCAAGCTCATACAGCCTAAAATTGCAACACATGCACAAGCAACAGGTCCAATCTGAAATCGGGGCATCCACCATCCTTAATCGGCAACTGGAACCTCATAAACTAACTAATCCACCGCTTGCGCAGACCAACTCAGTATGTTGAATTGTATTTTTTATTCTCATTCATTGTTTTCAACTATGGCATTCTAAGGCTATCCCAAATCATCATATTGACTAAGGGTCTTGAAGTAATTATTGTATCACTTGCACCTGTGGTCACTAATATCTACCATTCTTTGGGAAGACATATTGAGGTGTTTTATGTGTGGGGTGAAGCCGTGTTTGCGCCTAATTTTAAAAATCCTCAAATCCCTTCAGTTCCCTAAAATCTCCACCCATTCTCACCACCCGAAAATTCTAAGTCCCCCCATCTGCACGCAGACTATACCCCCCCCCCCCCCTACCACCCGGAGTGGCTACACTCACCTGGCCCCCTACACCCACCTGCACCACCCGGCCTACACCAACCCAGCCTGATACACAACTATTACCTACTTGCTACCGCACAAACACAAAAACTACCTCGTGTTCAGAAATCAATTCTTGATTGTTTTTGTTAATTTAAATGTCTTGATTGGTTAATTTATATGTCTTGATTGGTTAATTTATATGTCTTGATTGGTTAATTTATATGTCTTGATTGGTTAATTTATATGTCTTGATTGGTTAATTTATATGTCTTGATTGGTTAATTTATATGTCTTGATTGGTTAATTTATATGTCTTGATTGGTTAATTTATATGTCTTGATTGGTTAATTTATATGTCTTGATTGGTTAATTTATATGTCTTGATTGGTTAATTTATATGTCTTGATTGGTTAATTTATATGTCTTGATTGGTTAATTTATATGTCTTGATTGGTTAATTTATATGTCTTGATTGGTTAATTTATATGTCTTGATTGGTTAATTTATATGTCTTGATTGGTTAATTTATATGTCTTGATTGGTTAATTTATATGTCTTGATTGGTTAATTTATATGTCTTGATTGGTTAATTTATATGTCTTGATTGGTTAATTTATATGTCTTGATTGGTTAATTTATATGTCTTGATTGGTTAATTTATATGTCTTGATTGGTTAATTTATATGTCTTGATTGGTTAATTTATATGTCTTGATGGTTATTGTTATTTTATGATGAAATCAATTCTTGATTTTTTTTGTTATTTTATATTTATATTCATTTTTTTTCTCTCTCAAAAAAAATGTCCTGAGTTGGATGTTTTAAGTTGATTTTGCTTAATAAATAAATCAATTTCATCATTTTCTTGTACAATCATTGGAGTTATATTCCTGCAACATTGTCTCATGAAATAAAATTACAACTCAATAAGTTAAAAAAAAGCCTGAAGGAAAAAGCCTAGAAAGTTAAACCCCCAATTCTGCAAGCAGAGCACCATCTAAATCCAAATCTTCACCATCATTAACGTTCACATCAAGCACTGTATCCTCCAAAACAGTTTTGATTTCGTTGATATTCTCATCGCCAAATGTATCATTTTTATTTTCATTATTGGGTTTCTTTGTGTTAAAATTATGACAAAAAATAGCAGAATATATTTTTGAGTTTGTTTTTATTTTATAAAGATTTTTTATTAGGTTTATTATTTTCAAAAAAAGGATAAGATGAAATAATGGGATTAAGGAAAAAGGGGAAAGTGAGGCTCACACTTGGATTGACTCAGGGCACGGAGAAAAAATAGCATAAAGAGCCAATGGTTTTTATTTAATTTACAAAAGAGTTTAAATTGAGAGGAAAAAAAAAGATAGACCCCCAATTGTCAGCATCTGAGACTACCAACATAGTCCAGAGAAGGTGCATTCAATGTTTATTTTATATTTTATATATATTTCTTATATTTTTACTTATTCTAATAAATATACCAAAAAGGATTTGAAACCACTGTGTCTTAGTATAGAGGTTAAGCAAAATCTTTGATGATTATTCTACACCAGAACCCAGGTTCATCTCCCCTTGAAGACATAAAAACAACTTTTATTATTTTTATGGAAAAAAAAAGCATTTGTAAATAGAAAATAAATTTCCATTTACAAGATAAAATAAAAATTAATTAATCTTCCATTATTGGCAGATTAATTTGCATAAACTAAAAATTATCAAGGTAAATTATTTACCATGATAATTTAACTTGAATTAATCTCCCCTCATTGGAAGCTTAATTTTCATAAATTAAATTTCTATCAAGGTAAATAATTTACCTTGATAAAATATTTCAATTAATGTGAAAAAATGATTTCATTCTTTCAACACATGAAAGAATGATTTCATTGAAAGAATTCTGCTAAGAATCCATAGAGCATCTGAAAAAATTGACAGAGTCTTGAATTAAAGGTATAAATAACCCTTCATAATCCGCCCACAAACCTCACATAATATTTATTAATAGAAAATTTAAGAGAAAAATAACTTCAGTAATATTTAAAAGTTAAACCCCCTTCTCTGAATTGCATTTCTTCTCATCTTTCTATCTTAATACTAGCTCCCCTACTGCGGCTGCACTCCCCTCTTATTAGAGGGCTGGGCCGTTAAAACTTATAATAATCTGTCAATTGGCATGCTAGAGTAAGACAAATTGAACAGAAAGTTTTAGCTATCAAAATTGATAATTTGAATTCTATGATTAAGATAAATAATTCTGAAACTTCTCTCTTAAAAGAAGAAGATTCAAATTCTTTTATTAAAATTAAAAAGGATTCTTTAAGATGAAGCCAAACTCCAGAATATGATTATGAATTAAAGGAACAAATACTACAGGGATTCCCTAAAGCAAAGTGACTGGCCAAAATTCACAGGTGAAGGTGAGTATGACCAAATAGACTTTATGGAGTGGATAGAAACTCTTAAAGTAGATAATAATCTACCAGATTCTTTAATTACAAGTAGACTAGGTAGTATATTTAAAGGAGTTGCTTCTGAATGGTACAGAAGTACTAGGCAGATTCATGGTAAACAAGATTGGAATTGGTGGAAAAACTCTATTACTCAAAAATTTGGGAACCCAAATTGGAAATTGAACCTCAAATCAATCCAGAAATGTTAAATTTTAAATTGCTATCACAAATGGACGGTGAAATAGCTTATTCTATTACAACTGCAATGAAAAGTACTACAGAGGATGTAGGTTCTTTGATTAACATCCTTCAAGACATTGTTGATGAAACTACTCTTGGTAGGAGAAAAAGGTCAAGTACGAATGCCGAATATACTTCTACCACTAAAGAAAGTATTAAAGTAATATCTAAAGATAAATTAAAACCTTTAGGGGCATTAGAATGTTATAAATGTGGTAAAAAAGGTCATACATCCAGAAATTGTACTAGAAAGGTAAATGTTCTAGAACAAGATGATTTAGAAGAAGAAAATTCAGAAGAAGAATTCAAGGAAGATCTCAATATAGTTGGAAGTCTTCAAAATTCTTTAGAAATTCATGGCAAAAGTAACTTTTTTAACATGAAGTGTGGCAAAATACTTGTAAGGTATTATTAGACAGTGGAGCCTATAAGTCAGTTTTAGGCAGTAAATTTTTGAGCACTATATGTGCTGATTGGAAAAATAAATAAATTAAATTATCCACTTCTTTCAAATTATCAAGTTGTAGTGGTATATTACATCAAGAAGGGATAATCAATATTAAACTTAGATCTTATCAACATATTTTTATAATAAAATTTATTGTGGCCAGTAATATTAGCTCCAACTATTTTATACTTGGAAGTGACTATTTAAGTAATTATAAAATATCCTTGTTAGAACATCCTTTAAGATGTTTCACAATAGGGGAGCTTAATCAAAAATATTTTTACCATTCAGGTAACTCTGAGATTCAAGCTAATACTGATGATAAAATAAAATTTTCTGAAGAAGTAAGTCAAGATCCTAAAGTAAATCCTAATTTGAAAGAAGCAAAAAAGGAGCAATTTTTTGAAATTCTTTTTCAAAATAAAGCTGCATATTCCACAATAGAAGAACCATTTGGGGCTATAAAAGGTCATGATATTAAAATCCATTTAACAATTGATTTACCCTATCCTCCAGCTTTGATAAAAGCTCCCTATCCAGCTAGCCCAAGGAGCAGGGAAGCTTTGGAAGAGCACATACAATCTCTCTTAAAACTCAAAGTTATAAGTGTTGAACTTACAATTACTTCAATTTAATTAGATTTGAGATTAGGAGTGCAAATACTCCAATTTAAGAATAATTATTCTTAAAGTACTCTGTCACTTAAATTTATTCAACAATTCAATAAAACATCATTTTAATTATTAACATTTATTTCAAAACTTCAAACTAAAAATCTGCTTCCTACTTGTTCTAGTCCAGCATCAGGGTATACTCATTCTGATTCAACACTTTTGTTTTTAATCAAGATTAAATTAACCATATCTTTCTTAAAAAACATACTTAGAGCTAAAACATCAACATAGTCTTGTCACTTTTCAAGAATAATAAATCAACTTATTTCAGTAAGAACATCAACTTAAATTTAAAATAATCAAAAAAGGGCATTGCCAAATTCACGCGGTCGGCCCGCAAACTCACGCGGTTTTGACCGCGCGCGGATTGACCGCGTGCACGCGGTTTTCCGCAAACACACGCAGTTTTGAAAACCGCATGTTTTCAAAATTTTAAAAAGAAGAAAACATCTTGGGGGGTCCGAAAACCCCAGAAAATATTTATCAGAAAAATTGATGGGGTTTTTGAACCCTAAAAAATTAAATGAAAAATAATAAAAACAAAAAAAAAGGGAAATTACAAAGGGCCCCCAAACGTTATGAAGGGGTCCTGTCCCTTGGAAAAGAAATTGGTAGGGGTTGTAATCAGCCTCTAAAATTCAATTTCAGCCAAAAAAAAAACATGATTTATCACTGTTTAAGGATTTCATAAATAAAAAGGCCAAAAATAAGCGTTTTTGGACCCAAAAGCCCCCAAAAAATTGCCAAGTGCCCCTTTCCCATGGAATTGAAGCTGTGTGGGGTCTTTAGAACCTGTATGATTCTCCGAAAAAAAGATAAAAAAAGAAAAAAGGCCAAAAATAAGGTGTTTGAGCCCAAAAAAACCATAAATTGATCCACCCCCTTAAATAAATAAATAAAAATCCTCATTTTGCATGGAGAATGCAATTTGAATTCCAATCAAGTTTGGTCCATCCCAACTTCAAAATTCAAATCACACCAACCAAAAAAACACTCACCACACCACATCTCACTCACCACACCCTCAAATCACATCACACACCACTCAAAACCACCCACCACACTAATTAAACTCCCCAAAACCCATTTCTTTGCCTAAATTCTTGTTTTTTCCACCAAAAAAATCACTTTTCCACACTTCAACAAATTTTTCCTTCATAAAAAAAAAAAAATTTTCAAGTCTTTCCCCCCCAAAAAAAAACGTAATTCAAAATGTCTCAAAAAAACATCTACCCCCTCTTCAGAGATGCCGAAGAATCTTCCCCCAGTCATTCAATATCTGTCCCCGATGCCAATATTGCGCCCCAAGATAACTCATCTCTACTAGCCCCACCTCCCGAATTGAGCCACCCAGACAAAGAATCCCTCCTTCATGCCATTCAATCTTGGGCTAGAGACCACGGCTATGCAATTTCAACCAAGAATTCTAATCTCAAGGAAAACGTTATACTTATCAATGCAACAAGTCTGGCTCTTACATTCCAACAAAAAAAGAAGGCTTAGGTACAACCAGAAAAACCAACTGTCCGTTTCAGCTCACCGGCAATTTCTCCAAGAAACTTGACTCCTGGCGAATTAAAATCATCTGCCCAAATCACAATCATGCACCCTCCACTGATCCTTCCACCCATCCTGTTCACAGAAGAATTGAAAATGCTCAACAAGAAACAGTTCAAAATTTGACTAAAGCAGGTGTGGAACCATTGTAGATCTTAAACACTCTAATGCAATCATCATATGGTCCTGTAATGACAAATCTCAGCACCATTTACAATGAACTTTATGCTTTATCCAAAAAAAATTCTTGATGGCAAGACACAAATTGAAGCTCTAGTATATGAATTAAGGAAATCTGACTTTTTTTTCAAGATGAATGCTGTTGAAGGAATTATCACCTCTCTCTTCATAGCTCACCCAGAGTCCATCAAATTAGCTAAACAATTCCCCACCCTTCTCATGATGGACTGCACATAAAAGACAAACAAGTTCTCAATGCCCCTTCTCCACATCATTGGTGTCAACAACTGCAGCAAACGTTTTTCTATCGCTTTTTGTTTCCTCTCTAAAGAAAGAAAAGACAATTATACATGGGCTCTTCAACAACTTCTAGATATATTAGATCAACAACACCCCAAAGTCATTGTCACTGATAAAGAACACGCTTTAATTAATTCCATTGAAACAACCTTTCCCAACTGTACTCACCTCCTCTGCCAGTGGCACATTTTCAAAAATATTCAACTCCACTGTCGAAAGCATGCAAAATCTGAAGAGGAATGGGATAATATTCGAATTCACTGATAAAGCACATGCTTTGATTAATTCCATTGAAAAAACCTTTCCCAACTGTACTCACCTCCTCTGCCAGTGGCACATTTTCAAAAATATTCAACTCCACTGTCGAAAGCATGCAAAATCTGAAGAGGAATGGGATAATATTCGAAAGCACTGGAATTATTTAGTAAAATCTCATACAGAAGCAACTTATAAGAAGAATTGCACTCAGATTTCTCTTGTCTGGAATCCACGCACAACTGATTATCTTTTAGAAAATTGGATTTCTCTAAAGCAAAAATCTGTTTCTTACTTTGTCAACGAGCATTTTCACTTTGGAAACACCAACACATCTCGACTAGAAGGGATGCATTCTCACCTAAAACGTTTCATATCTGCTTCAACTGGTTCTTTCTCCACTGTCGTTACACAAATTTATCATTCTTTATCAATCAAAATTAAAATCTGAAGAGGAATGGGAAAATATTCAAAAGCACTGGAATTATTTAGTAAAATCTCATACAGAAGCAACTTATAAGAAGAATTGCACTCAGATTTCTCTTGTCTGGAATCCACGCACAACTGATTATCTTTTAGAAAATTGGATTTCTCTAAAGCAAAAATCTGTTTCTTACTTTGTCAACGAGCATTTTCACTTTGGAAACACCAACACATCTCGACTAGAAGGGATGCATTCTCACCTAAAACGTTTCATATCTGCTTCAACTGGTTCTTTCTCCACTGTCGTTACACAAATTTATCATTCTTTATCAATCAAAATTCATTAAAGAGCTATTGAATCTGCCCAGTTGGGATACAAATCACTTGTTTCTCTTTTCTGGAATCCACCCACAGCTGATTATCTTTTAGAAAATTGGTTTCCTCTAAAGCAAAAATTTGTTTCTTACTTTGTCAACAAGCATTTTCACTTTGGAAACACCAACACATCTCGACTAGAAGGGATGCATTCTCACCTAAAACGTTTCATATCTGCTTCTACTGGTTCTTTCTCCACCGTCGTAATCCAAATTCATCATTCTTTATCAATCCAAATTCATGAAAGAGCTATTGAATCTTCCCAGTTGGGATACAAATCACTTATTGGATTACCTCACTGCATTGATCACATTTCTTCCCAATTATCTCACCATGCTCTCAAAATAGTTCACTCTTTTGCCATGTCACCAAACCAACCCACTGAATGTATATCTTGTGATTATTCAACATATATGGGAATCCCTTTCATCCACAAGGTTAAGCTTGCATGCATTCAAAACAAACTCTTTACACTTGAAGATTTCCATCCCCAATGGCATGTGAAGGGGCCTATTTCTGTATGTTTATATGCTTATTAATTTTTTATTCTGATGAATTAATTTTTTATTCTGATGAATTAATTTTTTATGCTGATTTATTTCATTTTTTTCCATTTTTTATTTTTATTTATTTCTTTCTTAGTGCCTTGATTTAAAAGCAGATGATGGATCTTCTAATTCCCCTCCCAATGAGCCCACCAAATCCATCAATGAACATTGCTATCTGAATGAACTCTTTGAAGAATTCCAACAGTTCCAACCTGGGGAACAGCAATTTTATCTTGGAGAGATGAA
>KN361503.1:574-19381 GCA_000785685.1 Uromyces viciae-fabae
GAAAAAATCTTATCAAGAAGGAAGATTCCATTTATTTGATGATATCCTGTACCATAGAAGCAAACATACATGTGTTATGGCTATTGTAAATAGAAGTATTATTAATACTATATTAATTGAATGTCATGATTCTAATTTTTCAGGAAATTTATCTTTAGATAGGACTGAAGAAAGAATTAAAAACACAGCCTGGTGGCCAGACTGGCAGAAAGATGTAACCACTTACTGTGAAACTTGTGAGAAATGCCAGAAAGCAAATAAAGAAAGTGGAAAAAGGTTTGGACATATGATGAAAATTGAAGAACCTACCAGACCATGGGAAATAGCTAACATGGACTGGGTCACTGCCTTACCATCAGCAGGAAAACAAAGCTATAATGCATGTCTAGTCATATTAGATAGATTTAGTAACACACCCATATTCCTACCTTGTCATAAAGATGATACAGCAATGGATACAGCCTTGATGATATGGAATAGAGTTATATCATGGACAGGACTTTTTAGTATTATTATGAGTGATAGAGATCCCAAATTTACATCAGAACTATGGACAAACCTCTATAATTTATTTGGTACTAAACTTGCCTTTTCAACACCTTATCATCCTCAGACAGATGGATTAGCTGAAAGAATGATACAGACATTAGAAGATATGTTAAGAAGATTCTGCACTTATGGTCTTGAATTTAAAGACTCAGATGGATTTACTCATGACTGGGTTACATTACTACCAGCTTTAGAATTAGCATACAGAACATCCATACACTCTTCTACAGGTGAGACACCAGCCATGTTAGAAAAAGGATGGAATCCAAGATTACCACAAGATAGTCTAAGCAGAGATTTGTTTGATGTACACCCTACAGCAGCTAGTTTTAAACTCATGCTTGATAAAGCTAGGAATCATGCAGTTCAATGTATGAATGATGCCTTTCAATATAATAAGGACAGGTGGGATAACAAACATCAAATACCCAAGTTTAAAATTGGAGATTTGGTATTAATATCTACCAAAAACTTTAGTAATATTAAAGTACCTAAAAAATTAAGAATTTCCTTTATAGGACCTTTTATTATTAAGAAAATGCATGGAGAAAATGCAGTTGAGGTGGAAGTTTCAGGAGAATTGGAAAAAAAGCACCATACTTATCCAGCCAGCCTAATTAAACAATATAAAGAGGCAGATGAAGAATTATTTCCACTCAGAAAAATTATTCCAGAAACAGAACTTCCTCCCCTGGAGAAAGGAGAAGAAAAAAGAATCCATAAAATTTTTAGAGAAAACAAAATTAGAGAAAACAAAAATAAACTTTATTTAGTAAGATATAGAGATACTCAATTTGAGGATGAATGGTTAGAGGAAAAAGATATACCTAATGCAGAAAAATATCTCAGAAGGTATAAAACCACCAAACTATCAAATTAATCCCTCTTAGGATTAATTTTTTTTAGTGAATGTCAGGTTGTGAGATAAAATACTTATCCAAAACAACCTACAAATAATAAAATATTAGATATTAACACAAGAAATCTTGAATATCTTTTTAATTATAAGGAATTCATAAAATATTTCTACATTTCCTGAATTCTCATCAAAAGCTACCCTAGGTCACTCGGCGGAGCCACCCTTGATTTCTAAACCCTTCTTGATGTATTTAGCCCATAAGAAATATAATTATTACACAAAGCAAGAATAATTATAATGTACATATAGGCACTTAGAGTATGATTAACACATACTTCAAGATTGTACATACATGAAATTCAGTCAGAATTGATGTAACTCCTCTATTTGAAAAGTTATGGGCTGGTAAAGTTTTTAAACAGTATGTACACATACCTACTTAGGGAATTTTCCTTGACATTGTAACAATTTAAACAATGTAGAGCCATGGGAAAATAATTACAGATAATTATTCCCAGGATAATTCAAAAGGAATTAAGAAGAAATGATGTCATCTTCTTCAATTCTAGAACATAATTCAAATAAAATGAATTAAAATATTTACTTAAATTTAAGACCATGAGAAATGTCTAAAATCTTAAATAGAATACGTGAAAATATCATTATTCTTTATTACAAGTTGCTATAAATATGTAATAAAGAATAAGAGGTAATAATATTCACTTATAAATCTATGACAGGAATGGGATCTTTTAAATTATTCCCATAGGCAAATGGAAGGAATTAAGAGGGCCCTAGAGGAAGGATTTTTCTATAAATACCTGGCTCTTCCTCCCCTTTTTGGTTTCATTCATTCCATCATACACATACATACAATAAATCAATAAATCCAATCTAAACCACAAAATTAAGTAAGTTACTAGTGTCATTAGACCAAAGTAAAAACCCCTTCACTTTATTTTCCTGAACCATAAATCAATCCAATCTAAACCACAAAATCAAGTAAGTTACTAGTGTCATTAGACCAAAGTAAAAACCCCTTCACTTTATTTTCCTGAACCAGCTATAGGCTCCACTAGAATTGTAACATAAGATAAAGAAATTACCCCTTCTATCTTATTGCTCCAATTCTTTATAAGTAAATTGAGGAGGACTCCGGCCTCTGGACAGAGCAGCTTACCTCAAGCCTCCCCCCAATTTACTTTACAATTTATTTTTAAATTGTACCTGTGCTATTGTTTTAACTATAAGTTAAACTACCACAGTAGACACATTTATATAAGGTATATCCTTAATATAAATAGCTGTATTGAACCTATAAGGTGTTTATTATTAAATAATAATAAATTATTCCGTGTTATAATCACAATAAAACATCTTTTGTGGACATTCATAGTCCTTTATACTAAAATTAGCATAAAAGGACATAGAAATACCTCACAAATGCTCTTTCAATATCTTTTCAAAAAGCTTCTTGGAGTTTATTGAAGTGCTTGGTTGCTAGAACAGAGGGATTGGGAACCAATTTGATAAAAACTGACCAGGAGGGGTAAATTCCATCACAGAGGTAGTAAGCGCTTTGGAACTGTAAATTATTGATTTTGAATCTGACAACAGGGGCACAGCCAGAAAGTACGTTGTCAAAGATGGGAGATTGATCTAAGATGTTAATATAATTGTTTGTTCCTGGGGTTCCAAAGAACCCATGCCATATCCATTGGTTCTTGGTTGCAATTGCCTCCAAAACCATGGTTGGTGCCCCCTTTTTGCCTGTGTATTGACAAGCCCATGCTGTAGGGTGGTTCTTCCAGCCAACATGCATACAATCCAGGATTCCCAAGCAGCCTGGAAAACCGTGGAGCACATTCTCATTGAGTGTTTCTTGCAAGTCTTCTATTGTTGGTTTTCATAAGTATTTGGCACCATCAATTGAACAAACCAAGGAGGAAAATTGTTTGAGAGCCTCTCATGCTGTCGTTTCACTGATTCACACATATTCATTGGTGGAATCTGATGTTACCCCGTAGCCAAGTTGTTGCAAGGCACAGGTGACTTTCTGTGCAGTACCCAGGCCTAATTTGCCTGTACAATCCTTCAAAAAAAAAACAAAAAAAGGATGAATAAAATCAAAAAAACAAATTGAAGTGATAGATGAAGATGAAAAAGACTTTACCAGTCTTTGGATGAACTAGGGGCTGCGGATTTTATGTTGTAAATCCTCACACAAGCACGAAAAAACACCCTTGGTTACACAGCACCTTTGTTCAAAGTCAAGGTCATTATAAACCGGATTCTCGTCAGGATAGTCCTTGATTAATTGTTGATGGCCGGCAGCTGAATCCTGATTCTTGTTGGGAATACGGTCCGTAAATATTTGATGTTCTTGCAAAGGTAATTTGTTGTCAGAATCTTCAAAAAGGGTACTCGTGAACTCAGATTCTTCTTGTTTGGCTTCTTCATTGAGATCAAGGAGGAATTAGTGGTGCCGTTGAAACCTTTCAAGTTGTGAGTGAGGTGGAGGCATTGGAAATTTTTAGAGTTCAACCAATGTGGCTTGAAGAGGTGTAGTTAGCGCAGCCAATGAGGGGTTGAAGTAGATATTTAGCGCGTACCAGTGGGGTTTGTGCGGGATGCTATGCTAAATCAACATAGCATTGGTTAAAACTTAGCAAAAAAATAGCTGAACCAATGAGGATGCTCTTAGGTCCATAGACAAGATTCATATGATTTAAAAGAAAATAAATCAAGTAAGAGCAAAAGAGAGAAAATTTTTTAGAACAGAGAGATTGTACTATCAACCTGTATTTTTAGACTGGATCTAAGACTACTGCTATGATTTAAAAGACAAAGCTACTCCTACCATTCAATAGATAAATAAAATATATTAAAACTAACTTTAAACAATATACTTTCATGTAAGAGGCAAAAAACATCAAATTCCAACATATAAGCCCCTGAATGGAGGAATGAAATTCATCTTTGTGGTATTTTACAGTGATTTTTAAAATTAATTGTCCCATGTGAGCAGTGTATACACAAAAGCATTAGTTTGTTGTATTTATTTTATATCAGTCATTTTTTTTTATTGTGCGGAGGAAATCATTATATTTTATGATCCCCTAAACTTATGCAATATATAAGATGTCATCATAAATTTTATTACAGTACATGATCTGATTTTTGGAGGGTATATGCATTACTTATTTACATCAAAATGTATGAGAAATGAAATCTTAATTTACTCTGACCACTAATCTTGCCAAGCCTTCAAAGGACCAATATGTTGAATTTGGCACATTGTTGGACCTGGTTTGCTTGGACTTTGTTTATTTGTTGTTCATCCAAGCAGACCTGATCCTGCCATGCAAGGATCTCTTCTTTTCGCATCTGGTGTTCACAACAATTGGCAGCCTCTTGGATGGATCTTTCTTGAGCCTGCTGTATTAACACAAGGAACCTGCCCATTTGGTATCTATGGGTGGAGCAAAATTTAATATTTTTATTTCAACTATTCTGATCCTGAAAATTGCTTCCTGTGTTTTATTTTACGTGATCATAAAAATAAAATCATTTCAAACTCAATCAGTAATTTTATTTTATTTATTTCACATCATTGATGTCATAAATTTTATTATTAAATCAATGATTCTTTTAAATTTCATTCTTCATGTTTTATTTATTCACTGGGGTATTATAAACTTTGCAGCAATTATTTTTAATCTTTACTTGAAAGTTTTTTGACTTGTACTTTCATTTTCATTTATTTATTTATATGTATTTGTTTTACTCACTGAATTCAGTGGTGGAGTCAACTTCTCTCTTGCCTTTCTGTAATCTCTGGCCAGCATGTGAAAGTTGTTACTGTGTGATTGATGGCAGGCGCCAGTTCTCCATTGCTTTAACAGGTTGGCATGGGAAGGGGTTGTTCATTTTCTGTTTGAACACAGTTTTTGAAAACCTTCCATTAAATTTCACCACAATTGAATGATATTATCTATCATGAGCAAAAGAAAAAGACAATCAAACAACACATGCATACATATGTTTAGTATATAAAAAAAAACAAATAGAGAGACAAAGAAAAAATAGTATAATCACAAAGAAAATTGCGTTTGTTTGACCAATGAACTATAAAAGTTCATCATACACTTCTGGTGAAATGAAATCTTCAATTAAGATCAAGAACAAACAAAAAAAGAAAGAAAGAAGTCGAGAGGTAGATAACTTGATCACTTTTTTTTCTTACCAGCGGCAGTCATTCTGATAGGATTTGAAGATTCCAAACCACCAGAAGTCCAACCTTCATCATTCTCAGGATTTGTTGGTTGGATTGGATTAGAATTAGATGATATTTTTTCTTCCTCTTCCGTTTCTTCTGATTTATCTTTGCCGGGATTTGATGCAGAAGAATCTGGTTTCTTGTCATCGTCTTCTCCATCTTCCCAGCGCCAATACTCTGCTGTATCCCCCTTGAAAATCGCCAATAGCAGTACACTTCCAGTACATGCAGGACTCAGATATCTTTTTTTTGAACAAAATAATCACTCTCGTCAAAAACCGGTTTTCCTCAGACTATGAACAGATGAAGGTAAAAAAAAAGAAAACTAACAAAAGAGCAGGTTGAGCGGCATGGAATACGTGCATTACTATCATAGTTATCGAGAGACCGGCGATATAAGAAGCCATGCAAGTGTAAAAGTAAGGTCTCGGAAAATTGCTTGTGGGTGATAGGATGGTTTTCTTATTAATTGGACCCTGAGTCGATTTCACGATTTTATCATATGCTTTCTTGTAATCATAACGCAGTGATAATGCTACGAAAACTCCCGGCATGACAATATCACCTGCGAATTTTTCATCAGACGAATCGGATACAGAAAAATTGAGTTGACCATTCTCCAGTATTTCCCTTGCATGGAATTAGAATTTGAAATTGATCTTGACAAATCCCCCCATTTTTGTAACAGAGCAGGAATGAATTAAATTGAAACTGAAGAAAAAACATACCTAATCCTAGCATGGCAAATTTCTTTTCATCGCTGGAGAAAAAATATTCCAAGGAACGAGGCCAAGTGATTTTGACGGGGGCAGCTAGTAGCATCACCGATCGATCAAGTCAAAAACAGAACCAAATTTACTTTCGCAGAAAATAAATAAAAATATCATAATCCAAGCGAAAATGGCTCTGCTGACATACCAAAGTTTTTAGCGACGCTAACCATGACACTTTCACCGAAAGCATGAGAGGAACCAAAGACCCACCAAACATCGTAGCTATATAGACAGAACAAGAAAAAGAAGCAAAATATTCAGATCAGATCCTTGACAAAAACATGAAATCCCAAGCATCTGGATAGGTGAAAAGTTGCTTACATGAACAGGCCACCTAGTAAGACCGTACCAGTTTTGAAGGTATCAAGTTTCAGTAAAGTGATTGCGTTAAAGGCAAATGAAAGGGCGAAGAGATTTGATAGCATCCATTGTTTGGTGTACCATTGTAGACCTGAAAAAACCGCGGACAGAAAGAGAAAACCGATGTGCCAATCGGTGAATCTAAGGGAGAACAAAACATCTGCTGCATTGCGAGTTAATCGAAATTTGTATTTGGTTTGTTTGGCCCATCTACTCGGTCCTAATGTTGTCTTCGCAACTGTCACCAACATCGTTGCCAATGCCCCTGTTCCCATAATTGAGAAATATCCCGCAAATAGCGCATTTATTAAGTCTTTGTCCAAGTATTTGAACACTAAATACAAGCCTAATAATGCCCCAGAACCACTGTTTTGTCAAGGATGTTTAAAGGAATAAACGAGTCAGTGGAGTCAGTAACCAAATGGTGTACATTTCTCGCATTGAGGTGATCATTCAGTACTCTAGAAAAAAAGAGGTTGAATAGAGATAAGAACAGCATCTGGCGTACACTACGGGGAACCAATAAGCATCCTCGCTAGTCATTCTTTCTATTTCTTCATCTTCATCATCAGATGATTCGACTGAATCTGCTGAATTCTTGCCACTCTTTTTCTTGAGCACAATTGGTGCCTTCATAGCAAAAAAAAAGGGGGCAAAAGGGTTTCGATCAATCAGCATGATTGCTTTGCTTTAATCACTAATTCCAGATGGGTGAAAGGGAAACTCACTTTAACTGAGGCATGTGATGCGTACCAAATTGGTATGACGGCGGACAGCTAAAAGAAATGAGCAGTGTTCATGATGATTTTTTCAAGAGAGACAACAAACAGGGGATGTGGTCAGCACGAGCGAAACAGACCAAACGGATTGAGACATAAGGAAGAGATGAAATCAGGTCAAAAACGAGAGGAAATAAATATCTGACCATCCATTCAGATGTGACTAACCCCTAGTGCAAAATAAGCCTGAAGGATTGAATCCATCGGAGCGATAGTGGAATTTTATCGGGACGAATTGTGAGAATGTGTAGGATGAGGATGATTAAATGCTTCCCTTGAAATTTGCGCAGCGTGTGAATTCTTACACTCTGCCGACGTGGAGGGTGAAATCTGCTGCTGATACTCCCCAGATATTAATCAAGACCCACTTATTTATCAATACCATAACATTATTCCTTCAAGAATCACACTTCACACTGTTCATCCTTCACTCCGCCAATCATGATTAGAAACTACGAACAACAAAACATCCGTAGCGTGAGACAAATGCGGAATTCAACTTCTAATGTACGGAATGTACATTGAATCACGAAGACCATATCGCTCAGGCAAGTTTGGAGCGCAGATTTACTTAAGTATGCCTTGTTTTGATGCCTGGCCCTCGATGAATATGTACCCAAGATTTTTTGATATCAGAAAGTCACATAGAGGGACACGTTTTGCTATCCATGTTTTAACCCATACATGAGATTCTTGAAGCTCCTTGGGCAATGCAAGGGAGCCCAAAGTAACCCCCTCTACGAGTAGTAATTAATTCCTAATTCACAACAGGTAGAAGGGGGGAACTTCCAGAAGGACCACTCAACAAATTGAGAAATATTCAGACTTGAAGGCGATGGATCAGAGAGCAAGCGAGCTCATGAAAAAAACTGAAGTTGAACTTTTCTTTCAAAAACAGCGCTTCTGAGAAGTTTCCAGCAAGGGAGTCATTTACTTTGTTAACACTTTCATGGACTTATGCGTAATGGTATCATCATCTTAGCTTGCAGTGACTAGAGCAAAGCGCAAAGCAAAATATCCTTGTTTCTTTGCACGACTAAATCTTACAGAATCAGTCAACTTTTGGTGTCTGCGACTCTGCAATACAACGGCATGAAACGAAACCAGGTGGAAACCCATTCCTTTAACATTGCGTCAATGAAAGCCCTTTAGTGAGGCTTGCACACAAGGAAGAATGTTTCGTTGAAAGATAATAATGTATTTGTAGTTTAGGAGTGTAAAATCGTTCATTTTTTTGTAAGTAGCTGCTGTCCATGTATCGAGTTGGTTGGCGGGGGCTCAAAGTAAGAAAGTTCTTCCAAGGGAGAGCCAGCTGATGACTTTGGCCTAAACGGGAGCCTGCTGAGTGCTTATGCCAGCCTCATTGTCACTTCAAAAGAGATGTAGAGCAAAGATTAAATTTCTCATCGCAATACCGAGTTAGAACGGAGCTGCAAAAATGGACATACAAATCCCAAGTTAAACCTTTCGAGAGGGAGGTCCCTGTAGGGTCAAGTGCTTTGGCGAGCTAGTGATACAAATAGACACCGTGAGCGCGCTTTGATAAATGAACCGGTCAAGAGAAAACTTACTGCGATGGTTAAGGCGATTTGAGTACAACCGGAATCTTCATCTTGAATGTCAAAGCTACAGCCTGATAGGGAAGTATAGTGGTCAATCGGAGCGCGCAACGGACAGGTCTATAGAAAAACGGACTCACCATCGACGACGTCGACATTCTTTACAGTGTGAGGCTGCCCCTTGAGTTGAACGTAGCTGAGCACGAGCATAAAAAATAAAGATGGGCGATTTGAATGAAGTCTTTGTCTTCAAGTAGGTGATATGAACAACTCACACTCGTTTGCGGCAGTTAGAAGTCTTTGCGCTGTTGAGAGTTTAATCATCAGATATTACAAGGTTGTATGGTCTTTGAGAACACTTGCTACTAAAGTTTCACGCGCACCCATTGAGCCATCCAGCATTGTTCAACACAGCTCCACCTTTGGCAGGACCACTCCAAAGACATACTCCTAGTTCAGTGGTGGAGTTGTAGAAGTCGCATATCTGCATGGCCGCTCAAAGAAAAAATGAATACTTCTTTGCGTTTTCCGCTATCTACTTGAGTAGATTTGATTAAATGAATAACAACACTTACACCCCGACCATTGACCGGAGGACCGGCAATGTTGAATACCTGGTTACAACGGAATGAGCTTTTGAATTGGTTACGCAGACTGAAAATGACTCACGGGGTGGGTTGTGTCGTAACGCCTCTCTAGGTGATGAGCTTGAGGTTTGGACTTTGGGTTAACAAACTGCGTGCGTGTATAAGGTAAGAATCAATGGATCACCTTGGGTTGATCATCTTAGAAAATTTAGTCTCACCACGTGAACATTTGAGACCTCTTTTGGCTTAGGTTTGCATCGAGTCTTGTCAGATGCTGAGCTCCAAACGCAGCCATCCTTTTGCAAGAAGTGGTTAAAGCACCTAGTATGTTGCGTAGCTGACACGGAAAGGGACGTAGCCAATAGAATACCAAACAGGATAACCTTCATCTTGGAACTTTTACGGCACTTAGCTAATTTGAGTTGTTAATTTGATGGGCAGGTCGTAGAAGAGAACGCGGATGGGGGCAGCTCAGACTCAGCCGCATTCCGCTCTCTTTATAACAACTGCCCGATTCGGCTTCACCGCCTTATGGTATATATTACTATGATAGCTTCCGTGAGGCGCCGTCAGCATGCAACTGTTTGTATATGTTCAGCCACTCGACTTTGAGCCACGCTTGAATTATACATGCTGAATCTACCACCCACTGAGTGACCCGGCCTTCATCATGATCGGGGTTCGGCTGGGCACTTTGATGTGATTTTTTTCGTTAATTACAATACCGTCCACGACATCTAATGCTGCGTATTGAATTTAGATTCCCCACCGCAACTTTTGAAGCGCATGCACAGCCTTGAGGGTAATTGTGAGCACCCGGCAATTCAATTGACACCGGGGGAGACTTGATGAACCGGCTAAGATCGGAGGCCGGACATGGCCTCTTTTCAAGGTCTAATAAGGACATCTTCCCGTCAAATTGAACGCTGAATGGACGCCTGGTCCGTTTGATGGTGCCGATGGGTCAATCAGGTTCAGGGTGCGCTATCTGAGGTTGCTGCCTGTGGCAAGATGTTCAATTTGTATACGGCCGGTGACCCTCTATTCGCCGTTATCATTTGATATTATTACATCACAGATGCGCTTTCAAAGTTTTCCGCCCGTTATACCGCCGCCAGATGAGCTGTCCACCCGTCATAGGGGGTCGGAAAACACTGACGCTAACGAATATGCTGCTCCGCGGAAATTCGATTCCGGTTGGAGACAAGTCAAGCCACATGACGAAGACCGGCGGGTCGTAGATTCAGCGTGAATGGCCATGCAACATTCGTCAAATCTAAGGCCGCTGTCATGTCGTTGTCACAAGGCTCACACACCGTTTTCGGTCGGAGTACGCATGCACAAATCCTGAAAACGGTGGGTCTGGGAGCAAGTCGTTACCACAACCCCAATATGCACCGGTCACCATTGAGCTGGCTTTTTAAAAATATGAAAAGGGTAATCATTTTAATCCACTTAAGTCAAGCACCAAAATAACAAATAAAGAACAAAATGAATATGGGTATTTAAATTATATTTAAAAAAGAAAAATGTTTCCTTCTTCAAAATTGGGAATAATGCTCCGCGGTGAAGCAGCTTCTCATTGGAGATGAATCCAATTGGTAGCTGGTTAAAATATTACCTTTTTAACTTGCATATGGAAAGAAATAAATTCATAAGATGATTCAATTCAGAAAAATAACGAGAAATTTTTGGAATGTAATTAAATATATGATGGGAACCAACCGATCTTCAAATTAAAGAAAGAACTAACTGCGTATTTTGAATGAAAAACCCACCTATGCTACCCTGGGGGGGTGGGGGCTGCGGGATGTTTCCCTGCTCGAGCTCAAACTGTATATTTTAGCTCTCGGCAGGGAAATTGAAAATATCCCGGATTTCTTGGATTTCCCAAGTTTCCCCCCTACAGATCTCGTACTTCTAAAAATATCGGTTGGGTATGTGTTGAACACCCATAGGTATGCACATACACTGCCTATTAATTTTTTATTTCTCATTATTATTTTTTTATAACACTACTCCTTCCTTGTTTGTTTCTTTTCTCCCCAATATTGTTTTTTTCTTTTCTGCATTTATTTTGTTCATTATTAAAAAAGATTAAAATTCAATATTTTTTTTTCTCCTTTATTTGCATTACATTTTTTTTATCACATTGGAATTCTCTCTTTTGCTTCAAGTTTCTATTGCTTTATGTTTTTGTTGTACCTCAATATTGCTGCAATAAGATGCACTGGCCTTTGCATTAGCCTAGTTATTATATTCCACACAGTGCCCAAAAAAGAGAACAACATGGATATGAATTTAATAAAAATCCAAAAGATTCTATGTTTTAAACAAAATGAAGAAACAAAACAATGTATATTGTTGAGTGCAAGGAAAGAGAAAACAAAAAAGACATGGTATTCTATTCAACTGTATTTTTTGAACAAAATCAAGCAAAAAGAAGTCTATATTGTTGTTTAAAGAGAAAACAAATCAAAATAAAAGACATAATTATTCTATTTGACTTGGTGCAAGAAAAGAGAGCAAGAAAGAAATAAACTTGAAAATAGAGGGTAGTTTTTTGCACCACCCAAAACCTGGCACGCACCGCCTTTTGACGTCAGGAGGATGTCAACTGTTTTTTAATTTTTTCAAATATTTTTAAAAATAAACTTGATGATATAGAATTTTAGTTTCTTGGTTTTGTCCAAAAAATATAATATTTTTAGGGGGCTGTTTTTCACACCACCTTTTGTCATCAGGTGACAGGAGGCCTTCCAGTATTTTTTGATTTTTTTAAATATTTTTGAAAAATACTTCCAAGTGTCCAAAAATTACCAAACTTTTTTAACAGCCTCCTGAGCCCCCCTGCTTCATATTCTGAGCTTTTTTAGCTCAAAAAAAAAAAAAAACATTGAAGTAGTCCTTATTTAGGGAGTACACTAAATTAAAAAAAAATAAACAAAAATACTTAATGTGGGAAATATGGGCTAAAACTTTTATCACATATATTTCCACCCTATTTGAATTTGAAATAAAATTGTTACCCATGGGGAAGAAAAAAAAATTACTTTTACCTTACTATTGCAAAATTTTGGTACCTGCACCAGTTTTTGCAATAGTAAACCTAAAAGCAACTTTTTCTGCTTCCCCATGGATGAAAATTTTATCCCACATTCCAATAGGATGGCAATACATGTGATAAAGCCTTTAGCCCATATTTCGCGCACTAACTATTTTTTTTGATTTAGTGTACTCCCGAGCAGTACTTCAACATTTTTTTTGGAGCTAAAAATCTTGGAATATGAAGCAGGGGGGCTCAGGAGGCTTTAAAAAAAGTTTGATAATTTTTGGACACTTAGAAGTATTTTTCAAAAATATTTAAAAAAATAAAAAAATAATGAAAGGCCTCCTGTCACCTGATGACAAAAGGTGGTGTGAAAAACAGCCCCCTAAAAATATTATGTTTTTTGGAAAAAATCAAGAAACTAAAATTCTATATCATCAAGTTTAAGGAAAATTTGATATAGTAATCACCACCAAAAAAATTTGAGCAACCAAGGATGGTTGCTTTGGCAAGAACAATGGGACCCCTTTGTTCCTGTGATTAGTAATTGCCTAGTTTTTGCATTCCAATCCAGATTCAGAATGCAAACCAATCCACCTTCAATCTAAAGAGATTTGTTCTCTATTTCTGTGCTTTTTGCCTAGTTTTTGCATTCCAATCCAGATTCAGAATGCAAACCAATCCACCTTCAATCTAAAGAGATTTGTTCTCTATTTCTGTGCTTTTCCCTTCAACTTCTACCACCTGTATCCATTTTTTTCAACCCCATAAAACCTTCCAATCATCTTTGAGTTTCATCGTTTTGATAGGTTTATTTTTGAGATAGGATTCATCAAGTTGTATATCATTCTTTTTTATTTGTAGCATCAAATTGAATGCAGCCAGCCCTGCATCAGTCTTGGTACCCAGCAAGCCACATGAATAACCCCCCTTTGCATTTGGAAACATTCCCTAAACTTTTCTGCAATATAAGTCCTGTCAAGTACTGCACTTCCTTTGCAGAAATTCCTATAGATCTCAGCACCAGGTATATTTTGTCGCTTGCAGCCTTCTTTTTTTGAGCTAAAACTTTTTTTGACCACCTCCTCTGCATTGCCCTTGTAGAAGTGGCCATGACCCTACCCATTGTTTGAGCAGCAAAAATCTGAAACCCAACAATTGAGTAACATCCATTAATACCCGCAGATACTTATTACTGATGAAACTACCCCCCTTCAAAAAATAATTGCTTGTATGGTCCCATGAGGCAAGTACAAGGAAGCCTTCAATGTGTGTTTGGTTTATAATCTCCTTCAGCTAAGAAATCGATGAGAATAAGAAACAGATTAGATTGGTTCAATGAGAGTAAAAAACATATTAGATTGTTTTTGTGTTTGTTTTGCATTATCAAGTAAGCTGAAATCCTTACCTGACAATATATGTCATGCCTCCACTTGTCTATGCTCTTGATCAATTTTTTTCGTGATGGCATTTTTTTGTTTTGCTCAAAATTGCTTTAACCTTGGGTATTTGAAAGCTGATTGTTACCTGTTGCCTGATTATTGATAGGATCAATTTCCTTATAAGATGCTGTGGTTTTTTGGTTCCTCTCAGGGATAGATAAGTTGGCTAAAGTGAAAAAAAACAAAGATGGTGTCACTTTGTTTTTTCTTAAAAGTACAACAATCAGTAGCACAATTACCCAAGAAAAGTGATAATAAGAAAATATTTTAAAGCACAGTTGTGAAAGTCCTCCTGATCTGCAGCAGTACACATATATTTTTTCCATCTGTTTTGTTTCCGCATTCAACCTTTTCCCAGGTATTTCATGATTTCTGTTGCAGGTATTGAATATTCTAAGCTGAGCAGGTAAATTTTTTTCTGATAATCTAAATAAAGATATTCTGCTGCACATTTAACTGCATTTGTCAGCTTTTGGAACTTGATGTGAGATTATTGGAGCTCACGGAGTTCTTGAAGAGTATAGTTTTCACATTTTTCCATTGTTTCAAGAGGAAGGCAAATGGTTCAATCTGTGTTGGTTGGTTTTAAGACAGTGTCTGGGGAACTGGGAAGCTGAAAAGTGGTGCTATCATCACAGTGTTCACTGTTTTCATGGCTTATCAAACTAATGGATTGATCAGTGTGCTTTGGATTTTTTGCATGTTGTTTAGATGTTGCTTGTCTGATTGGGAGTTTCTTTGGTTGGTTTGGGTTGCCATTTCTTTCTCAAGGCCTAGAAGATTGCCATTTAAATTTTCAGAGAAGCAATCCAGGTTGGAATATGGCAAATAAGAGAACATAGGAGCTGGAGGCTGCAAGTTGCTGGCTACGTGGTGATTTTCCACAGGAATTGGTCCACTGTATTAGCTCCCAGGTTCTAATTGGATTCAATCATTTTCAAATTGATGGCTTTGATGATATGGGTATTTGTTGCATGTTGGAGGTATTGTGATGATGGAGCTATTCTTTGCCTGGATATGGGTTCAATATTGCAAAAATGATGACTTGTATTAGGGATTTGCTACTGAGTGGTTTTAAAGTTGGGTTGAAACGGAAAGGAATTCTTCTTGGAACCAAATTTGAAGGTGAGTGGTGCCATTCAGAGTTTTGATTGTTGGATTTTAATTTGGGAAGCAATGCTAAGCTAAAGATAAATTGATGCACAAAAAAGAGTCAATCAAACAATACCAATCCAATTTGAAATCAGGAAGTTATAGGAAACTGGAGCGGCACAACTTGATGCACAAAAGAGAAATGAGCAAGCAAAAACCAGAAATGAGATTTATAAATAAATGAACTTACCTAAGCAAGAAAAAGATGATGAAGATAAAAGCTGCTTGTCGGATTTAAAATTGGGAAGCAATGATAAAAATCCAAAACCAGAATTTATAAGACTTGTGAATAAAGAAACTTAACTAAGATGATGAGGATAAAAAACACTTGTTTGATTTGAAACCCGGAAGCAATGGTAAACTGGAGTGGTAAAATTTGATCCAAAAAAAAAAACAAAATGAGGAAGCAAACAGCAAAAATAAGATTTATAAATAAAGGAACTTACCTAAGATGATGAAGAGAAAAGCCACTTTTTGGATTTGAAATTTGGAAGCAATAGTAGACTGGAGCATTAAAATTTGATCCAAAATATAGAAATGAGGAAGAAAAAACCAAAAAATAAGATTTATGAATAAAGGTGCTTACCTAAGCAAGAAAAAGATGATGAAAATAACACTATTGATTGGATTGGAAATTGGGAAGCAATGGTAAACCAGAGTGGTAAAATTTGATCCAAAAAAGAATGAAATGAGCAAGCAAAAACCAAAAATATGATTTATGAATAAAGGTACTTACCTAAGCAAGAAAAATATGATGAAGATAAAACCACTTATCAGAATTTAAATTGGGAAGCAATGTTAAACTGGAGAGAGAAGATCTGATTGGAATTGAAGTTGAGAAGCAATGGTAAAATGAAGCAGTATAATGTGGTGCATAAACAAGAAATGAGTAAAGAATAATCAGAATTTATAAGATTTGTGAACAAAGGAATGTACCGAGAAAAATATGATCAAGTTGAAGGCCACAAAGATATATATCAGAATGGAAAGTGTTGTGAAAAAAATAAATGCACCATAAAAAATCAATAAATAAAACAGAAAAATAAAGGAACAAGAAAAAAAGGAAGAAAGAGAAAAAAAAAACAGGTGCATGTACCAAAATTTTGCAAAAGTAAACATAAAACCTACTTTTTTTGCTTCCCTGCGGGAATTTTTTTTATCCCATATTTCAATAAGTTTGAAATACATGTGTTGAATTTTTGAGCCCATTTTTCCTGCATTAACAATTTTTTTATTTTTTATTTGACTTTGTGTACTCCCTAAATATGGAGTACTTCAAGTGTGTTTTTGGAGCTGAAAAGCTCAGAATATTAAGGAGGGTGGTTCCAGATGCTGGAAAAAAAGTTTGGTAACTCTAGGACACCTAGAAGTATTTTTAAAAAATATTTAAAGGTTATAAATGAGCTAATGATTCCATTTTGTATGGAGATGCAGCTTTAGGAAATTCAGGTTCTCTTAGGGAGCTGGCTGTGTTTAACAGATAGCTATTCATACTGGAGTGCTCCAGCTTGTAATTAACTAGTGAATGCTCCTGTTTTATGGCAATATTACTGATTTTTTACTTGACAACACATTTCCCAGCATGGATGTTGTGCTGAACATCCAAACAGATTTTAATTTCCTTAATTGATTCCATGTGAAAGTAAACAAAAATCGAAAGTGAAATTTTGGAAAAATGCTCTGTCGTACCCCTGTCTCACACCTATCAAAAGTCATAACACCACTCAGCATAACCACTCATCATTTTTAAGATCCTTTTTTAATCAAACTCAATCAACAAAAATAACACCTTCCCACTTTTTTAACCCTCCTGATCCATTCAAAAAAAAAACCAGAGCTTTTTCTTAATTTCTTTTCCCAATATCCGACATGGATCATTCCATGTTGGTTCCTTCTCTCCAGAGCTTTTTCTTAATTTCTTTTCCCAATATCCGACATGGATCATTCCATGTTGGTTCCTTCTCTTTCCTCTCCTCCCTCATTCAATTCTAGATCCAGTTCCCCTCCTACCAATTTAATTAATAATAATCAACAAATTGAAACCAAAAACAATAACAGCATGAACATTAAAAATGAAGAACAAGTCAAAGAGGAAAATATCCCTAGTATTGATTTATTTCATAACATTACAAAAAAACTGAAGAAGGTTTCTTTATTTCCTTTGAAGATCACTCCAAGATGATCAATTTATGAGAGAAAGAAAAATATTTTATTTACAAAATTTAACAAAAAAATAAAAGTTTCCAAACAAATTGTGATAAAAATCTTAAAAAATTAACAGAAAAAAAAACTTGAAGAAACATCAAATCAACTTAAATAATAATCATAATTTTAATATAAATCTTACTTCATGCCACTTTTCAAAATCCATTCACGAATCCATTCATAATCCAAAAAATGAATTAAATCAACAAAATAATCAACTATCATTATCATGGAGTGAAATTATTAAAAAAAATTATAATAAATGTTGTTTTTCCACAATCTGGTGCTTTCATCCTTTTCAGTTCGCTCAAATATATTTCTTTATTTATTCTTTATTATTTTTAAGTATAAATCAATCCTCTTTACTCAAAATTATAACATGGTAGTTTTATAATTTTGCTTATTTATCTTTTGTAAATCATGGTAGCATTTACATTAGTGTCTAGCATTTTATCATCTATTGAGAATCATGGTAGTATTTTCATTTGATAAGAATCTCCTGATCCTGTGTCCATGGTAATGTCACAGTGTCATTTTCTTTGTCCTGTTTCCATGGTAGGGTCTCAGATGAATTGTTAAAAGTCATGAAAAACATGGTAGTTTTTATCAGATAGACATGTCACAGTTGTGTGACATGTGTTGATTTTTCGACTTGAGAGGATGATGATTTAGGAGAAAAATTAACACAAATAGCTGAATGCTTTGCTGACTGGGCTAAAGCAACAACTAAGAGGTTTTTATAGTAAAAAGGGACAAGCGTCGTAGACACTTGGAATGATTCAAGAAGCTGAAGGAGAAGTTTTGGAATCAATAGTTTTTATTTCAATGTTTATAATACTAAACTTATAGTATTTACAAATTGAATATATTCAATATGATCCTAACAGACTGCTATTTTACTTCAACTAGAAGACTACTTTTACTTCAATAAGAAGGACTACTTTTACTTCAACATAGAAGAACTAATTTTACTTCAACATAGAAGGACTAATTTTTACTTCAACTAGAAGAACTTTGGATGAGAAACTATCTCATAACTTACTAGACTATTTTATGTAACTAACATAATATATAACCGGTTTAACTTCAATATGTAACTAACATATTACTAGACTATAGAACTCTTTTAACTTCAATATGCTACCTAGCATATTACTAGACTGGAATTTAGAGATAAACTAATTGAGACTTGAGAATGATGAACCTGAGCACGT
>JNCO01002314.1:0-19373 GCA_000785685.1 Uromyces viciae-fabae
TCTTTGGCATCTCTGAAGAGGGGGTAGATGTTTTGTTGAGACATTTTGAATTACGTTTTTTTTTGGGGGGGAAAGTCTTGAAATTTTTTTTTTTTATGAAGGAAAAATTTGTTGAAGTGTGGAAAAGTGATTTTTTTGGTGGAAAAAACAGGAATTTAGGCAAAGAAATGGGTTTTGGGGAGTTTGATTAGTGTGGTGGGTGATTTTGAGTGGTGTGTGATGTGATTTGAGGGTGTGGTGAGTGAGATGTGGTGTGGTGAGTGGTTTTTTGGTTGGTGTGATTTAAATTTTGAAGTTGGGATGGACCAAACTTGATTGGAATTCAAATTGCATTCTCCATGCAAAATGAGGATTTTTATTTATTTATTTAAGGGGGTGGATCAATTTATGGTTTTTTTGGGCTCTAACACCTTATTTTTGGCATTTTTTTATTTTATTCTCTTCTTTTCCGAGAACCATACAGGTTCTAAAGACCCCACACAGCTTCAATTCCACGGGAAAGGGCCACTTGGAAATTTTTCGGGGGCTGTCAGCTTTCTACAATGTTGAGCAAGCCAACATATGTAAAATATAAATATATATAAACAATAATAAAATAACAATAAATCAAAAATATATAAAAACCATGCTAAAAGGAGATAAATATACAATAGTCACTTATTGAAGCATCAAACATGAAATATTATCGCATATTTAAAATCCTTGAGAAAAAACAACCCAAGTCACCCAGCAAAAGTATGGGCTAAAAACAACTCCTTCTATTTTTATTTAATTATCAAAAGAAAACTAAAAGGAAACCCTCTTAAACCCCTCAAATGAGAGGGCACATGTACTCAAGTATATGTAGTAAGACAAATTAATACATAAAATTGAGGTGTTGTGTATAGTTTAGGAGATAAATGTATATTGGCAATACTGTCAAATGACGCGGAAGATGACATAATCATCCCCTGACACCAATGATCTGGAATTCAGTTGGCTTATGTAATCCAATTGACAGGTCCCGTGGGCCCTGACGGTCCAAAACTGCTTTGTTTGAAATAATAGACAAAACAACGCAATTACACTCCCACGGACCTTCGAAAAATAGAAGTTTCATGAAAAAATGCCACACTAAGGAAGTTTATATTTTTCCTGAATAAACAAGATAGCTTTATCCCAAGGAAAAATAGAAATAGACATTGGAAAAGAAAATCAACATGAAAAGTATTTTTTCAAAAATCAATTGAATAGTAAAAATGACGCATTTAGTTCAAAAAATCATAACTCAACTATTTCAATTGATAAAAATAAATAAAAATCATACAGATCATCCTTGGAAGACATATTTCCAAGGATAAATACCTCGAGTACAGATCATGTACTATCTTCATTTCACATTGCCCACAGAATTGATCAATTACCTGCATTATGCAGCCTACATTCTGTGAGACACTTACATATCAATAAAAGCGCCCCAAGAGGATTGAAAAAGATATAAATAGAGTTCTCTTTTTGTCCTCTCATCCCCCATCACTTACTTTAGCTTACACATACATTTACATACATATTTTTTACACCAAAGTCAAAAATCAGTAAATACAGTAACTACCCAGTGAATTCAAATCTGTCCAGCTACACAGACTAAACTCTTAGCTATTTATATTCAACCCCAGTTCTTATAAGAACCTCTAAGTTCGTGGTAAGTAAGAGAATACTAATAGTGAGTAGTATTCCTATTCTTTTCTTATATTATTAACTTAAAAACTAGGGCATTGAAGCACCCCTGCATAGCAGGCCCCTATGAAAAGGGATTTTAAAAGCACCCCTGCTCTGCAGGCCCCTAAGACCAAGAGGGCATTAAAGAACCCCTGCCCAGCAGGCCCCTCTTCTATAATTTTTATAAAAATTAATATTTATTTATTAAAAATAAAAATAAAAATCATTAAAGGGATTTTAAAAGCACCCCTGCTCTGCAGGCCCCTAAGACCAAGAGGGCATTAAAGAACCCCTGCCCAGCAGGCCCCTCTTCTATAATTTTTATAAAAATTAATATTCATTTATTAAAAATAAAAATAAAAATCATTGAAAAAATTATTCAAATACTCAAAAAATTAGTGTATAATAAATTCTTGCACCTTGTTTAGCTAGTAGAGTTAAGCTCTAGGCATCACATAGGCTGACAGGGGCTTTTGGGTCCAAAAACGCTTATTTTTTGGCTTTTTTATTTATGAAATCCTTAAACGGTGATAAATCATGTTTTTTTTTGGCTGAAATTGAAGTTTAGGGGCTGATTACAACCCCTATCAACTTTTCTTCCATGGGACAGGACCCCTTCATAACGTTTGGGGGCCCTTTGTGATTTCCCTTTTTTTTGTTTTTATTATTTTTCATTTAATTTTTTAGGGGTCAAAAACCCCATGAATTTTTCTGATAAATATTTTTTGGGGTTTTTGGACCCCCCAAAATTTTTTCTTCTTTTTAAAACTTTGAAAAAACGCGGTTTTCAAAACCGCGTGTGTTTGCGGAAAACCGCGTGCACGTGGTCGGTCCGCGCGCGGTTGAAACCGTGTGAGTTTGCGGGCCCACCGTGTGAATTTAGCAATGCCCTAAATTTAATTAATTTCTAAAAAAAGAATGAAATTTCATTTTATTGAAATTAATCAACAATTGGATTAAGTATTAAATTTTTTCAATTCAATTCAAGTAGTAATGAACTGATTGAAATACTGACCCAAGTTTCCAAAATTCCACTGAATCTTTATCCTGGTATCACATTGGATGAAGATGTTATCTCACTGCCTCCCTTATTATTTTCATTATTCCCATTTTTTATAAGTTTTAGCTGCTTTTTATTTCTTCAGTAATTATGTTTTTGCCTGCTACACTCTTGGTTAAGGCTAAAATGTAGCGTAGCTTATAAAAAGCTACACTACATGATAGCTTAGAGAGTACTTTTTCTCCGCTACATGTTGGTGTAGCTTTTTGACTTGCTAACACCGCTACAAGCACACTAAAGGGAAAGCTGAGTAGCGTTAGCTGGTTTTGTATGGCTCAGCTAACGCTACAAAAAAATATACCAAATTTTCTGTAGAGTTAGTTTCTAAAATTCTTTGCTAACCGTAACTTCTTGTTAGTGTAGCTCAAAAAATCTCACACTACGCTAAACTAATGCTATCTTTAGCGTGGCTGACCCGTCCTTGCCACAACTAGAGAGCCCCCAGCAAGATCCAGAGGGGGCCTCAACAAGGAAAAAAAAGAAGGAATAAAAAGAATCAAAGAGTGAAGAAAAAAAGGGATAGCCCAGACTAATTTTTATGAACAAGACTAAACAACAAGATTCTCACACACAGACTATGGGGGTGTCAACTCCTGAGATAAGATTAAAAGTAAAGAAACAAAAATAGCAATGAACAAAAAGAAGAATAATAAGAAGAACAGAAATCAAAAATGGACCAGTTACATTACTAGTAATGTAATGTAACAGTAACGTAACAATCTTTTGGCCAGTTACGCTATCACATTTTTTTTTCTCCTTTTTTTTTAGCAGTTACTTTATCCAAAAATAAAGTTTTGAGTAACGGCAATTAGCTATGTTAACCTTTGTTTTGGTTGGAAAACTTTTTTACTTTACTATTTTTGGGGTTTAATAACTTTTTTTTTGTTTCAAGCATAGCAGATAACAAGCCCATAGCTGCAGTATAGTATATACAAGTACATATAATATCAAACTACTTAGTTTTTTTTTATGTTTAATCTTAAATTTCAATAATAGATGAATCAATCAATAGCATATACTTCTTTTTTTTTCTTTTCTTCAGTTTGAGGAAGGTAAGCCACTAAAGCTTTGTTTGCATCTTGGAAGCTACCTGAGAGTGGTACACCTTGACAGAGCCACATCATGGCACTCACATGATGTTGCATGTTTGTGGGTTTCAATCTACCTTGGTTAGCTGTACATACATCTGCTGCAGCCAAAAAAGAGTCGTTCCAAGGTGCAAGAGCTGGCTGATGTGCCTAGATAGTCCCAGGCCATTATTTCAAGGGTGGGATAGACTTGAGAATTTTGCTAAAATTAAAATCAGATCAAGTATCAGACATTATTATATTAATACGTTCACATTCATAAGAATCATCAATCAAAACATATCATTTCCGCTTACCTTCCACCATCTTTAGGGGTAGGTCAAATCCTTTGGGTTGTCTTGATCAAATGAAAATAGGGCCTTAAGATATGTTGATACTTTGTTTTTTTTTATTGGTTGGAGCCTTGCCAACCTGAGATTGGAGTCTGTCCATCAATCCTTGGCCCTGGGTCTGAGGCGCAATCTGCTCATTATCAGTCTCCTTCTTGTTCTCTTTTTCATGTTGAGCAGATTCCTGAGGTAGTCTATTGAGGTAGTCTATTGAGGCAGTTGTTGTATTTGGACTTGATGAGATCTTGGCATTTTTTAACCTCTGAACTATTGTTCCCCTAGCTAAGTTCAAATATTGCTAATTGAAAAAATGGATGTAAGAGTGTCGCAAGAGTCAGTGATTCACACTGAATGGCTTCTTCCAGAAAGAGATCAACCCTCTCAAGCATGGCGTGAAACATGGGGTATAAGGAGTTGGAATCATTGATTGATTCAAGTTTGAGATTGATGCTTTCTTTAAGAGCGAGGTATTTTGGAATAACCAGAGAGCCTGTTGGGCCATCACCCTCCATTGTTGCAGTTAAGTTGACAAATACCTATATTATTAATTTAATAAATATGTATTGAAAAAGTGTATCTTTCAAAAAAGTGAAGAGACTCAAAATTATTGACCTTACCTCTAATTCATCATTCAATTCTTCAATTTCTTTCCAATCCCACCGCAAAAAGGTAATATCAAAAAAATCTCCAACATCTCCTCCCCTCTTTTTTGTTTTTGATCACATTTCTTCATTTATTTCCTGATCTTCTCTGAGTATGTAATTGATCACCTGAAAAAAAAAGTTGATTGGAATTAAATTAAATTCAATACAGAAAACATAACATTAAAAAATTAGAAATTGAATTTAGAATAAAAAATGCTGTCCTACCTGTTTGGCCTTAATGGCTCTTCTTTGACTTTCATATTTTGTGTTCCAGCGGATTCCATATCCCGTGATGAGCAATGGAATGTTCTTCAGACCCAATTTGGCAACAACATGTGCAAATTTACCTCTTTGAGCAGAAGATTGAGTTATTATTTTAATAACCTTGTTGAGCTGATTGACAAATTAAATAAAAATAAACATGATTGAACAGAATTAATAATCTATAAACTGATGAACAGAAAAGTAGAAATTACAATCACCTTTGAAGTCAACTCAGAAATCTTGGATGATTGACTCGCACAGATGCTATCAAATTCACTTTCATTTTTGCCTTTGGAATGTTTAGATTGGGAATCCTCAGCATAACCAAGAAAATTGTCAGCATCAGTTTCATCATTATCATCAGTTTTCCCAACCGGATTTGCTTGATTGACCAAATTTTCATCTTCTTCAAGTTCTACTTCCTTGATTGTTGTTGAAAGAACTGGGACAAAGCCTAAAATGGACTCTTTTGTTTTTGCTTGTGAGGCGGTCTTGATTGATAGTGCTCTGAGGCCAGCATTAAAAATCAATGCTAATTTGTGGCAAAAGCACTTGATGTGCATAGTTGATGGGTTCCATCAATCATTGTCAAGACTTAGTTCCTCAATTTTTTTTGCCATGGTATTTTTGTTTGATCCAGAGTCGGTGGTCTGGGCAAGCATGTAAGTTTGGAGGATTGGTAAAATAAGAAACAATCAATGGTACTAATTAATAAAATTATATGAAATATCAAAAAAGAAACTTATATTTTTATTTAATCCATTCTTTTGGAGGATGTTAACAATAGGTTGAGCAAGAAGGGTACCTTGGTGTCTCCATGGAATCATCTTCAAAGTAAGGTGCCTCACAACGTAGTCCCAGTCAGAATTGACATATGCAACAGATGCACCAATAAAGGCCAACCTATTGCCTTTGGTGGTCCAGACATCATGGATCAGTGTGAATTGACTGTCCAATTTCTGTGAGAAAAAAAAAGTTAGCATCAAAATAAAATTATCAAACACAAAAGAAAGATAAACCTGCCTTAATATCATCAAAGAATTCCTTCCTCAAAGCTACATAGAGATACTTTGCCTGTTGAGCTGACCATTTGCGTCCAAACATTTTGGCAGATTGATTTGCGTAAGCAAAGGCAGCACAAAGGTCCGGGTCTTCAATTCTGGTCCATGGAGGTGCGTTTTGTATTTGCCCAATGACAATTAGTTGATTGAGAACACGCACATCAAACTTTACTTGATTCTTAGCCCACAAGAGGAGGGATTTCAGATTTGGATTGAATTGGGAAGCCATTTGCTTTTCAACAGTTAGTGGAAGGTTGGCGCTGGCACTGATGGCTTTTTATCGACCAGAAAATCCAGAGTGACTCTTATTGGCTTGCAAAGATCCATCCCAATGGACTTTGAGATTGGCAAACAAACTTCCATGTGCTCAATGAACATTTTTACACCATCGACAACGGTAGTTGACCTTGGTGTTTAAGGTATCCTGTAAATGAGAGTGGAGAACAATCAAGAGTTGTGTCAGTGATTCAAAATCAAAATCAAAATTCAACAAAGCAAGTCAATTCTTACCCCTTACTTCCAGAATGGTGGTTCAAAAAAAAGTTCAACATGATCACACCAGGGTAGTTGGGAGGGCACTTCCATGCAAGTGCCATTGCATCTGTATAACCTCACAATGGGTTTTAAGTGTGTTGGATGATGATCTGATCATAAGAGCAATGGAAAATGAAATCAAGTTGAATTGTTATTCAATTCCAGTTTGGACACTAATGGACACTAAAAACAACTGAAGCACAAGATAAGTTTAAATCTATCTTGAAGTGTAGTTCATCTATTTCACATGATTTTAACTGAACCATTGTGAAACTCTGGCTGTAATTGACATCAATAATTTCTATTGTATGGTATGCAAGGTTGGTGTACTGCAGCAATCTGAATCCAAAGATACTAAAATATTCAGTTTCCAGGCTGTTTAATCAATCTACTGCTCCATCTCCATCCCTCTTAAAGATACCATTAGTTTTGATGGTATCAATGGGAGACTAATCCCCTTCAAGAATATTGTTTTTAAGTGTTTCTTGTATAAGTATTCAATAAAGTCCCAATGTAACAGAAATAAAATTAATCTTAAAATGACTTTAAATTGATGAAAGGTAAGCCAGGATTATATATATATATATATATTGTTTTTTTACTTCACTTGTTTCTTTTTGGCTGATCCTTCTATTTTTTCTTGTACTTCTTTTTTCTTTTTGTTTTTCTGCCTGTGATTCAATCATGTACAATTTTTTACCCTCTCCACCACAGAGTGTATGCACATTTATTATGCTTAATTTTCCAGTAACATGTCATCATGAAATTGTATGCTTATTAACATGCTCAAAGAGATCTATTTCCAAATGTTGCCAAACATCCTAATCTAGTGACCCCTACTAAGCAAGCCAGGGGTTTACAATTAAATTGAATCTGGTTCTACTACCAACACATCAATTATTTCTTCATAATTCACTTTTTCTACATCACTTTCAGTATTCTTACCCACTTCCATTCTTCTGATTACCTTTTTATATCATGTCAAATCCAGTCTGCCTTGGTCAAATGATCATAGCATTAAATAATACCACTCCAACAACCTTTTCAGAAGTTCCCAAACAAGCCTACATTCAAAGAGGAACTCAACGTGTGCATGTTTGGTGTAGCTGGCAACTCATGGGTGATCTTAGTCAACTTGAAAGTGATTGCATTGGTCCATTACTAGGCCCTGTAGGAAGCTGCTCAACACCATTAACTAGTGAAGGCATTCAGGTTACTGATCAATGCCTTGTCAAGTTGAAAGCTTTTCTTGTTACAAAGAATTGCAATATAGTCCCTGAACTCAGGGGTAGTATATTTAGTCTGGCTCAATATAAAAATTGAGTACTATCTGCATTCAGGTCTGCAGGAATTCCCCTTGCTTAAATTTGCAACTATGAACCAAACCAATTATTCAACATCCCACAAATCCCTTCCCCCACCCACAACTCCTCTCCTCATAATGACCAGCCTCTCCAGTTAGCCCTCAGTTATTTTCGGACAACATTGAAAGACCATCAACTCAAAGCCCTTCAATCTTTGAAAAAAAATGAGTCTCCTCAAGAAAACAAAATTGATTTACTATCAACCCTTCCTGAAAATAATTGGATACAACAGGCTTCGGAGCATTCAAATGTAAAGAATGTTGAGCCTAAAAGTGGAACAGGTCAAGGTTCCATTCTTGCAGACAATCTGGGTTTAGGGAAAACTTTGACTACCTTAGTATTTGTTTTAGCAAACAGGAATCTATCTCAAGAATTCCAGAGGCATAGCTACTCTGACCCCTTTGTGTGATCTGCAGCCACACTTATAATTTTTCCTTTGGCAACCTTATCAAACTGGAAAAATGAGATTGAGGTTCACTTTAAGGAGAAAACAATAACCTATGTTATTTTCCATGGAAGAGAGTGTTTCAATATTACCAAAGACCAACTATTAAACTCAACAATTGTCTTGACTACTTACGAGATGGTTGGAATTTCTGGAAACCCACAACATACTAGCCAAATCACCATAGAGTTTCTTAATATTCATTGGTTCAGAATAGTTTTAGATGAAGCCCAGTAAGTATCGAAGATCTGGTGTGGTTTCAAATAAATATAAAAATCATTACCTGAATTTGTGGAATCATCAACAGTATGATCCGGGATCCAACAGCAAACAGAACAGTCAACATTCAAAATCTGAAATTCAACTTTGTCTTATGCCTTACGGGAACACCATTTCAGAATTGACTGACTGATGTTCAAAGTTTGATCACACTCCTCCAAATTCCAAGATGGGACAATGAGTGGATTTGGAATCAACACATCATACCCCAAATCAAAGTAGGCTCCAGGGATGCAATCAAAACCTTAAATAGTTTGATGGATACAATCTGCTTAAGAAGAACCAAGGATGTACTTTTAAACCTACCTAACAATATTGAAAAAGCAATAGTAGTTACTCTGGGGGAACCATGGGTGAAAATTTCAAGGGAACTTCATCAGTCATTTATCCTAAACTTTGGGAGACTTAGAACAAACAATTTTCAATGGGATGTCTCTGAATTCTTCCGCCAGCTATCCAAGATTAGAAAGTTTTGCAATCACCCAGTGTGTGCACTTTTGGATGAAAAATTTGATTGGAATTGGAGATGGCAAGACTCTGGAAAACTCATTCATCTTGTGGAAAATCTCACCGCATTCTTAAGAGGTGATCACAATATTTTAAAACCTGAAGCGGTTATTTTTTCTAGCTTTGTCACTTACTTGGAAATGTATGTTGAATAATATTTCCCAATAACTTGAGGTAAAAATAATTGAATTTTTGCATCTTTTTGATTTGTATAGAATTGAAAAGGCGCTACAAGAAAATAATCTAGTACCCACATGGCTAGTGGGAAACTTAAGCCCTTCAAAGCGTGATCACATCCTTACTCAATTCAGAACTGATACAAATTGCAACATTCTGCTTGCTTCAATAAAAGCTGCAGGTGTAGGAATTGACTTCACATGTGCACAGAATGTTTATTTGATGGTTAGTATAAATTTGTTCTCAAGTTATTCTAAAATGAAATTTTTAATGATGATACATGTAACAGGAACCAGGTTGGAATCCAGCTGTGGACGCACAAGCTGTGGATTTTCTATATCGGCTGGGACAACTTAATGATGTTCATGTCTACCAATACTATGTACAAGGAACTGTTGAAATGAATATATACCAGGTTCAGAGGAGAAAATAGGAGTTGGCATTGTACGTGTATTAAATTGTTGTCTGGCTTTTTCCTTCACAAGGGGTGAGAGGTTTCTGATTGAGTTTTTGGCAGACAGAGTGTACCATCTGAAAGAATACACAAACTAAGGGTAATCATTTCATTAATAAAAATATTACAAATAATAAAAATGTAATATAAATAATGAAAATAAAAGAATATACCTAAGGGCAGAAAGAAAATAAACTGCCTAAAATTATTATGAATAAATAGATAAAAATGAGATGAACAAATTATTGTTCTTTTTATCTAAAACAAATAATCTTGATGAGTATTTATTAATCTATAAACTTAATAGATTTGAAGAATAACTTACTAAACTTTTAGTTAAGTTATTCTTTTTAATAACTTAGATCGATTGTTGTCAGCTTGACTAGATCTAATTTATTTTGAACAAAGAAATTATTAACTTTAATAATGATTTGAATAAAATAAATAAAATGATTTGTAACTCACAAATTGTTTAATTTATCTATTTTATTTTTCTTTGTTCTTGAGAGCTGTTGACCGTCGTATGATGCGGTCAACAGAACCTGAGATGAATCTAAGAATAGAATTCAAATTGAATAAAAATTTTATTCAATATCAAGATAATAAGCAAAACTTACTATCTCTCTTTTTTACGACAGTAGGAATGCTATTCCAACACCATCCAGTGGGAATTAAGAGTATGAATTTGCATGGTTATTGATGAGTTACATAATGAGCTAGATGAATTCAAGGAAATCACTTACAAATACAACTCTGAGTGAGACATAACAACTTGGAAAAATCTACCGGTGGCTTTTGGTTAAGAAGTTGTTTTCAAAGTCTGACAAGGTAGCTAGATATTCAGGATTGTAAAAATTAGAAGGTAGATTGGGAGGAACATTATTGAATTTGAAATTGACAACAGTCAAAGAAGGTGGGGATTTGCATCGTTGTTCCAAAAAATATCCATTGACATGACGTCGTCCTTTGGTATTGAGCATTTTATAGATATGAATTTTGTCTAATTGTTGGGCAAGTTTCATGAAATCCACAGAGCGCCAATTAAGAGATAATTTAATGAGAGAATTGTTTGGTCCATCTTCAGTTTCAGAAGAGCATTTGATCAGATCAAAAATCTCCATCTCCTTTGCATCTCTTGGAAGATTAGACAGAGTCTCTTGTAGGTGTTTATTCAACTTAATAGGGGAAAGATAATAATGTTAAGCCAGATTATTGAAAAGGACTGAGGCAAGAAACAGAAGATGGTCTCACTTGTGAGCGGAATTTTGATTTTTTCTCAGATTTACTTTTCTCAACTTTTTTTTGTGGATAAAACTGACCCTTCCTGAGACGTGCACTTCGTCCACTAAACCATTGGTGTAAAACACCATCTGTATCAGAAATTTGGGTAGGGTCCAAGTAAAATTCCTTGAAAGCCCCAGAAGAATACACATTTTCCCAATGTTTCAGGATAAACTTTGAGAAAAGTTGATTCCATTTACATTGCCAAGGTTGGTCGCAAGCAAAATTTGAACCAGGGAAGTTGGATTTAGCAAGGTCTGCAAGAAATATCACTCGGTAGATAGGTGGGATTTTCTTGTTTGTAAGAGTAAGGGCAGATGATGGGATAATATCTATGGGGTGTAGTAAAATTGAATCTGGAAGGTCTGATGCTTTCAGCTGATCGGCTGAAGATAGATGCTGCATCCAATCATCATATCGTACTTTCAAGTTTAACTCTAGGAGTGTGCGGGTGAAACTAGCAATGCATCAGCATAGTGGTGAATTCGGAACAGGGAGGATAGGGGAATATAAAGCATTTAATTTACGGCTTCCTTTTGGGATCTTTCCATCTAGTAAAACTAATTTTGGTGAGCGCATTTTGAGGAATGAGGGAAAGAATCAAGAATTCAAAGAGGGGAGGGTTATTAAATAATCCCAAATGAAATCCTTGTCATATGTTGGACATGGTTTGAGTCGAAGGGAGTGGTGATGCAGAAATTTCCGTCAAAGGGCTATGTGATCACACAAAATTGGTTGAAATCAGTTGAAACCTACTAGTTTACTGGTAAGAGAATTTGGAATTGACCACAGCTCATTTTGTGTTGAACATAGGGATTCTATATCAAAGGATCCTTTTCATGTCATTGACAACGGCAAAATTAGTGTATTACCTGAATTATGTATGGATTGTTTTGAGATGAAAGGGAATTCTAGAAGGTCCAAGCTCACAGCTTAAGATAAAAAAAAAAAAAGGAAATAAATTGATGATATAAATCCACAAGGCCAAAATAAGAGCTACCATTGATTACATAATCTTATTCTCAAAGTGCATTATTTTGAAAATAGTATCCAGGTGAAGCTTTAGAACAGTGTCCAATTGGAGTATGTCATTTGGATCAACCAAAAAAAGAAAATAGACATTTTTGTATTTTGACTTTCCCTCTGGCAGTGGGCACCCTGGCCAGCACCTTCCAAGAGGCCCTCTTGAGATGAAGTCAAACAGGAGCCTTTATTTTCAAAACCAAAATGCGCGCGCGCATTTGCTGAAATTATGAGCCTGTGGCCAGTGAGCCAGGGGTTTCCTGACATGGAAGTTGAGGTACAACCCAAAACACGGATTTTTTTCAAGCCAAAACAAACGCGCGCTCGTTTTGGGACATATTCAAATTGGATTAATTTTGGTTTTCCCCCCTGGCAAGGGAGTCCAAAACTAAAACTGTTTATTTAAAATTTCAATGTTTTCTTATATGCTTCCTTTGAGTTTTACCTTTTAATTGGCATTCAGCTCAAACACATGGATATCATTTGACCCCTGAGCTATGTACACAGGAGAATGTCCCACTAAGGGATGTGATCTGAGTAGAAAATCCTCTATGTTTATTGTGAAACAAATGCAAGTTGATAACTCTTTCTTTTATTTGGTGGAATACTTCTGGTACATGTGTCAGCATCTGATACTATTAACATAGTCCATAAAAGCTGCAAATAGAAACATTTTTATTATTATTATTTTATTTTAAATTTTAAATTTTATATTTTATATTTTATATTTTATTCTAATCTCACAAAAATATTAGATGAGGAAGTTTATACAACTGTGTCTTAGAATAGAAGTTAAGAAAATACTCCATGGTTATTCTATTCTAAGAACCCAGGTTCATCTCCCCCTTATATCACAAAAAACTATTTTACTATTTTAATTAAAAAATTATATTTGTAAATAGAAAATAATTTTCCATTTACAAAGATAAAATTAAACTTTTTTAATCTTCCTTAATTGTCAGATTAATTTTCATAAACAAAATATATCAAGGTAAATTATGGATATAAGTAATTTATCTTGAATTAATCTTCCTTTATTGGAAGATTAATTTTCATAAATTAAAATTATATCAAGGTAAATAATTTACCTTGATAACTATTTTCCAATAACTGTGAAAGGTTACATCATAATTTTCAACTTGTGAAATATGATTTTATCATCAAGAGTTTCACGCAGAACTCAGGTATTTCTGAAAAATGACTGAGTTTTGGAGTAATGGTATAAATACCCCCTCCATACTCCGCCCTTAAACTTCAGATATTATTTAGAACAATAAAAATTGAGAAAACTTTACTTCCAGTCACTAAAAATAGGTAAACCCCTTCTCTGACTTGCAGTAACCTTTCTTCTTATTGTTTTTATAGCTCCCCTACTGTGGCTGAACTCCCCTCTTATCAATAAGAGGGCTGGGCCGTGTAATAAAAATAATATTCTATCAATTAGACTTGTTACACAAGATCTAATTGAATAGACAGTTTTAGCTAGTTAGGTTTAGCCCTATCTACCTCCCCTGCTGAAAAAAGGGGCTCCTCAGTTTGGTAGGCTTACCAAGCATTGGGTGAAGACATTCTCTGTTGAGAATAAGCACTGTTTAAATAATATTAATATTATTTAAATATTCTAAAAATAATATAATAAATTTATTTATTATATTTTTAACTGTGTCTAGTGTACCACGGCCAAATAAGGCAGTAGAGGTACCCTAGTTAAGCTATACAGCCTCACAACATGTTTGATTGCCAAAATTTCATGCATGTACCAACCTCTAGCAAGTTTTATCATTATGCAGATATTTCCCCTGCTTTGGAAGTTTTAATTCCCAGTTCTAGGAATATCTGATCTGCTGTGTTGAAGCAGATCAGGTGGCAATTTTTTGATCACCTACTAGTACCGACAGCCCCTGCTTTGTAAATCTAACCATGCAGGTAGCAAGAACATGAAGGGATTGCGGAATCAGACACCAGTAATCTTCACAGGGTGATTCTGTGATTTGGGTATAAAAGAACAACATTGTCTTGTTGATGCATTGCCACTCCATTCCCTCACAACCACCAATAAATTTCAACACAACCAACTATATCATCATATTTTTTAATTAAATTCATAATCGAGGAAGCCACTTGCTCATAATGTTGTACCACACCAGCTTAGGAGACACTCCCAAGACTTTAACTCCACCCCAGAAGGAGTGGTTGGATACCGTCACAAATCAAATGAAGGAAACAATAAACAATACACTAGAGCCCATAGATGACAAAAGAACCCCACTCAAAAAGGCTTTGATGGAGGACCATTGGGTCAGAAACTGGGACACATTGATTTACAATGGTGTGATAATGCAGGCAAGGGCAATGAGATTGCCTAGATTTCAATTTCCTGATTTTTATGAGCTTTGGGTGAAGCGGCGAGCTGAGCTTGGCAGAGGTTTGTGTGTTTTTTCAACTGATGAGCTATGAAGGAGATGATCTGACTTGAAATAACCCTTAGGACCCCCCGTCTTCAAAGAATTCAACAAGGAATATAAAGATGCTGTTGCAAGAAGTGAAATCAAAAACTAGGAGTTGTTTTAACTGGACCCAAGATAGCATGCTCATACATAGTATACATAGTCCTTGAAACTTTTCCTCACTTTATTGGCACAATTTTATATATACTCCCTCAACATAGCCAATGAAAATCCTATTTTTCAAAGCGACATCAAAATTTAGAAAAGCCATAGCCAGCTAGATGGCAAAACAAATGGTTAGGGGGAACAACATCTGGGTTACACCACTTGATGATTCAGTTCTTTGGCACATGCAGCCAAACAAACATCAAGCATGAGATGCCTTTGTTCAGCGATGTATAGAATTCAATGAGGACCAAAGCTCTCCTTTGAGTAACACAACATGCACGTGTGGTATGTAATCTTCAGGTCCAAGTGTGCATTGTTTAGACAAACAAATACCATATCTTATCATTTAAATCTATTGTATTTTATTATTATAAATTTCAGTTCTGCATTCAGGTATTTAAACTTTCTTTTTCTTTCAATTTTTCATTTATTATTCTTATTATAAAATTGTTTATATTACATACAAGATTAAATTTTATTTACTAAAGTAATATATTTCTTCAGTTGTCTGAATTTTCACACATGTGGCACATTGAACAAAATATTGTAGCTGTCTGTATAAAATTATTTCCTTCAGAAGAAGAAAATGACTGGTGCCAATTTCTAGATGTCTGGAAAAAGTGTTTTGGGCTCCTACTGTAGATAAATACAGTATTTGTTTCATCCAAGTGCGCAAGGTAAGCTCAAAACTTCTTCACAATCCTTTCCTGATGATTTTCAGGTCAAATTCATGGGCCAATTTGTTGAAGACATACTGAAAAGAACAACCACCCCATGTTTGGAGCCTTAATTAGTGTCAGTGAAAAATTTTGAGGACACCCACCAAGTTCAAGACAGGAACCAAGCAAATTTGAACATTTTGAAACACAAGGTTGGCTAAGGGATGGGGATTTTAAAGTAAAGAGGGATTGATTTCAAGGTTAAAATGAAGAGGCTTAAAATACTTCAAGTAAGTCACTACTCATCATTGATTTTGATTGATTTATATTGATACTTATGATATTTTATTTATTGATGGATTGACAGGTTGAAAATTCAAATTTGGGAGATTCAGTATCATCTGAGCAGGAATACTCAGGGAAAAATGGTGCAATTTTTCTGTTGTAAAATGATGAAGAACAGGAGGAATTATCCTTGGTGGAGGCCCCTCCAGTGAACAATTCTTTAAAAATCAGTTTTTTTGTTGTATTGTGGTGTTATTAATATTTTTGTTGATTGTCTCTTTTTACAGGTTTATATCAACCAAATTCCTGAAGCTCTTAAGGATTTGGTTTCTTTTTTGTTAAGTTGTTTTTCTTCTAATGTTTTTTTATTATGTTAAAAATGGGGACCTCATGTTTTTAATTGTTTTTGACCAGAAATATTGTATGCAATATTTTTTTTGTTGTAAATATCATATAAAATAGTTTTGTCATGGACAAATTATTTTATACAATATTTTTGTTGCAGACTTATTGTTTTATACATTATTTTCCACACGGAGTATTGTATATGACACTCCATGGTTGCAAGTTGTTGTATATGATACTTCATTGCAGAAACTATTGTGTACAATACTTTTTGTATTGTACACAATGTTTCTGCTATAAACTCTCAAGTTTTTGACTGTGTAACCTGGGGATCCAATTTTTATCATATACCATAAATTATTTTATCATATACAATAAATTATTTTATCATATACAATAAATTATTTTATCATATACAGTAAATTATTTTATCATATACAATTGAAATTGGGGGGTGCCCCAATATTGTATATAAATACTTATACAATAGGGTATTGTAGATTTAGTGTCCCCCTATATTTATCTTTGAACATGATTTAATAATTCATTAATTGATCATCACTCATATTTATGAGTGGTATAATTTACCATCACTCGTATTTATGAGTGGTATAATTTACCATCACTCATATTTATGAGTGGTATAATTTACCATCACTCATATTTATGAGTACATTTTTTATTCTCATTTTGTCATTGACACCTGGTATAATTGTATAATTATTTATTATTTTCAAACAACTTTACATTTTTTATTCTCATTTTGTCATTGACACCTTTGGCTCTTTGTTTGTTTGTGAATCTCAACTTTGCACACTCTTGTGCAAATTTGTTGGTAGGAGGCCAAGATACACACAATTGAGAATTTTATAAATGGCTAACAAAGGACCAGACTTGAATTTCATGATGACAAATAAAATCAGCAAAAAAAGAAAAAAAATAAGATGATGGAGGAAATAATACCAACAGCTAAACTGAAGTGATTGGAAAAATGGGTACTTGGTGGATTTGAAAGGTATCAAAATCTCAGGTAATGGCGGTATTCTGGATATTTCAGATATTACAATTTTACAGGGGCATAAAAACAACTTGGCCACAGGGGTTATTATTGTGGTTTCAAGATTTATCACAGTAATATATAAACATAGTAAGACTTCTTGATAGAATTTTCAACCACATTCAATATCTTTGACTAAATTTTTATTTTTTTGGTTTTGCTTGGTAAGAACAAGTAATATTCAAAACTATATGTGAAAATATCCAATGATTTTAAATAATCAAGTTCTTAATACTGAGATGATGTATATTGTGCTGCAGATCTCTAGACATCCTGTGCATCTCATAGACTTGGTGTGAATGAGCAATTCCACACCACAGCCATATTTCTGATGGCACCTCAACTAAAGCTTCATTGCTCTCCGATTTGAGTTATACAGGTGTAATATTTTTTTTCTTTTATTTTAAATTTTGAAACCAAGTTGTACATAATTTTGAGTAAATCAATTTACTTAGTTTGGAATACAAGATTAGTTCATCATGTGGAATTGCATATAAAAAAAAAAGATATTAAATATTATGTTAGTTTCTTTTTCTTTTTTTTGTCTTTCTTTTTAAGCAATTTGCTTGAGCCAGAGACTATTTCATCAGATATAGTATTATCCATTTTCTTTCTCTTTTTTTCAACATTGGATGATTTTTTTAGCTCATCACTATTTGTCTGTGATGATTCTGCTTGATCTTGTTCAATAGTCTGTCCCAATGCTGCTGAAAAATCTAAATCTTGAATAAATGCTTGAACATCATGAATTAATGTAGGCTAAAATATAAAAATAAATATGAAGAAAAATCAGATATCATATTTATAAATTTAAACTTCATTCATTCGTCATAGAGAGCAAAAAAAAAAAAGTTTGATTTTTAATGCCTGCATGCTCACATCAACTTGGAGATCCTCATTTATCGCTTCATCTTCCGAATCTAGAAAGGAAATTAACTTGAGGTCTTCCTCGGTTCCTCCCAACTTCTTGATCTCTTCAAGTAAAATTTCATCCTGGTCCGAGTCAATTTTTACAATTTCAATTTCTTTCTTTTGATCCTCAGATTGGTTTGGTTTGAGCTGACTTTTCCGGATATTTCGGGACACAGATTTATTTGGTTTTAACTGGCTTGTACCGATGTTTTGGGATATGACCCCCGACCTCACTGGCTTGTCGTCACGAGAGACAGCATTCGAAGAGAGGACCTTTGATTCGTGATTATTTTTTTTAGACAAAGCAGCTGATTTTTGATTTTTAGATTGATTCGATTCTGAACCAGATTTATTCCTTCTAGATGGATCAGTCTTCTTTGAATTTTTATTGAAACTTGGTTGCTTTTTGCTTGCATTATTCTGATGATTCTCCAGTTTATTCAGGATTGTGTTTCCGAGTTCAATCTGAACCGATGACATGACGTTGAATCGAGAAGATTGAACTGTACAAAGAGGTTTTATTAATGAGTTAGTTAGGCTATATCTTTCCCCAAAAGAACGTATATATCATCGAGATGCTGTAGAAATGATTCTGGACTCATTGAAATAAAGCGTGGATTGAAATAAAGCGTGGTTGGATGGTTATGGTACCATCTTTTTGGGCCTTGAGCTAGCTTTTCTGATATACAATTTGTTCATAGAGGCAGATAGAAAGACGTTTTACTCACTTTTCAAAATAAATGTTTGTTGATGATATCGAAATTCTGTGCATATGCAATCGGCGGGTATTGTACCCCCCGGGACGGTTCCGGGCCGGGACTCAGCAGTAAATTATCTGGGAATCAGGATTATGAAAATCAGAAAAGTTCTCAATGATTCAAGATAATACATGAAAGGTATTTTAACCACATTCAAAATTAAAAATCCTTTGGGTGCAGTAACGCCACAGGGATTTCCCTGTAACTAGCACTGCAAGAAGGACAAACCATGTAAGGAAGTAAATAATCCCCCCCTCAGTTACCAACAAGCAGTGGGCCTGCTACCGTGCCTGGTCCTGTGGAAGAGCCTGAGGCTGTACCTTGCTTTTAAATTAGTTGCCTTTCTCAGCTTGTTGAGAAACAGGGAAGAATTCACTATAAATATGCCATCCATGTCCTACAGTACTAGTTGCTATACACTTTAGCTTGGAATGAATGATCTCAATCAACTGAGATCTTTTGGGATATTTGAAAGCCAAATTTGGCGGCAAAAAAAATCCAAAAGGAGTGTTCTAAATTGACACCCCCCACCCC
>KN361506.1:1118-19365 GCA_000785685.1 Uromyces viciae-fabae
TTTTTCTTTTTTTTTTTTTTTATTGTGCCTTTTTTTTTATAATCCTTTTTTTTTTTTCCTTTTTAGATGGTTTCTCCTCCCCCCTTTACCTCCCAACCCAACAACCAATCAATCGATCAACGAACAAACCAGCAGAACCGCCGGCATCAATTGATTGATCTGAATCAATCAATCAAGCATTGAACAATCGATTGGTTCAGGAATGAACCAATCGACCAGGAGGAAGGACACCCCCTCACCTTTGACCAAACCAAGTTGGTTTTTTTTTCTTTTCAAAGAAAAAGAAAAAATTCAAAAAAAAAAAAAAAATTCAAAAAAAAAAAAAAATTCAAAAAATCATTTTTATGTATGATCATAGTTTTTCTAGGGGGGATGCCTGCAGGTTGAGCTACCCAAAGTGAGATTTTAATTTTTATTCAAGAAAAATGTTGAACTTTTTTTGTTTTTAAATCTTAATTTTTTTTTTTTTCTAAAATTTAACCCCATCAATTTAGATTATATTTTTTTTAGGGGGAAGGCCAGCATGTTGAGCTACTCAAGGTGAGTATTTCTTTTTTTTTTAAAAAAAAAATCTTGAGCTTTTATTTTATTTTTAAAAATATTGAGTTTTTGTTTTTGTTTTTTCAAAACATCTCTCTGATTGTATTTTTTTAGGAGGGAGGCCAGCAGATTGAGGTATCCAAGGTGAGTATTTTTTATTTTTATTTTTTTTTTAATCTTGTCCAAACTCAGTTGCTTCACAACTGATTTTTTCTTTTCTTCTTATTTTTTTATTTTTTATTTTTTTGATTTTTAGAAGATTATAACAAAAAGACTTGTTCTTTCCGCTGCTAGCCTTGAAAAGTATGTTGTTTCTACTCCAAAACTAGCTGATTCTTCAATTCAAATTAGAAATAATTCTCCAAGTCAAGATATTTGTTCATTGCCTCTGATAATCTGTAACATATATTGAAGATGTGCCCATTATCAGAATCAACAGCATGATCAAATACCTTTATCCAACAAGAGAGAATCTAGTCCACAATGTAACTTGTCTTCTGGATCTATTAGAGCAATTAAAAAAAGAAAAATATAAAGCCAAACTTCAAAGAGAAAGCAGAATAAAGGCAAACTTTAATATCTCTGTCAAAACCTTTATTCCTAGCCATATATCTAATCCAAATCCTAATGCCAACATACAATTCTTCAATAAATCTTTTATATGCTGGGCTGACTCAAAATGCAAAACAATTATTGCTGTAGTCAAGTTTTTCCCTTTTTTTACAATGGATCCTTTGATCAAGACTCAATATCAACAGCTCACCCATCACCTTCTAGCCCAAAGCACATTTTAAAACCCCAATAAAACAGATGGTCCTCACTATGCTGGTGATATGTTTAGTATGGGTTGGAAAAAAAGTTTATGAAAGGAAATGAAAAATTGGAATAACTGGTATTTCTGAGAAGGTTGCCAAAGATACTTAAGGTTATGAAGATCTTCAAAGTCAGGTTCCTCAAGTAGATAAGTTTATTGGGCAACGATTTTCATCTACATCCAAACTGATTTTTTAGGAGGTTAAGCAACAACATAATCTCCTCCAAGCTCCTGGAATATCAACTCATTTTGAAGCAGATCCAACTGCATTTACATCTCACTTATCATTCACTTTCAACCACTTTGCAAACCTTCCACACACCAATTCTGATACTTCTCCATTTTCATTTGTCATGTGGATTCCGATCAATCATACTTCAGGAGATTTAGTTTTATATAATCTGTTAGTCAAAGGTGGTGAATTCTTCTTTCCAGATAGTGCATTTGGCATCAACTTCCATGGATGTGATGGTATTGTTGAATGTGCTTGGACATCAATCATACTTCAGGAGATTTAGTTTTAGATAATCTGTTAGTCAAAGGTGGTGAATTCTTCTTTCCAGATAGTGCATTTGGCATCAACTTCCATGGATTTGATGGTATTGTTGAATGTGCTTGGAAAGCTAATAAGTATTCTCATTGCGATCAATCATACTTCAGGAGATTTAGTTTTATATAATCTGTTAGTCAAAGGTGGTGAATTCTTCTTTCCAGATAGTGCATTTGGCATCAACTTCCATGGATGTGATGGTATTGTTGAATGTGCTTGGAAAGCTAATAAGTATTCTCATTGCACCCTCCCTTCTTATTCAATTTCCAATTCTTCTCATAGTAGCCTGGGTCTATCTTGCCAACTTCGACCCAAAAAGACTCAAATTGCACTTGAAAAAATAAAAAATGGAGATTATGAAAAAGATCCAAAGAAAAGTGATTGGACTATTAGGGATCTTGGAAAAATACTAGATGACTCAACTAAATATATCTAAAAAACTTATGCTTATTTTTTTTTTATCTCAAAAATTTTCTTTAAACTTAACTAAAATCTATTTCAGTTATTTATTTTTTTTCTTTTTGAAATCACACTCAACTAAAATACAAATTTTAAACCTTCTATCTCTTCAGTGGTTTTTCCACTTACAACACATTGAGTCACAAGGTCATATTTTTTTCCAATATGACTTTGTGATGCTAATTGATCTAATTTTTCAATTTCCAATTTCCAATCTTTGTCCTTTTCTTCTCTTTCCCATTCAAGTTTCTTAGCCTTCAATGCAATCCCATGGTCCCATTTTTTTGCTTCAACAGCAACATCTAAAAAACTTATGCTTATTTTTTTTTTATCTCAAAAATTTTCTTTAAACTTAACTAAAATCTATTTCAGTTATTTTTTTTTTTTCTTTTTGAAATCACACTCAACTAAAATACAAATTTTAAACCTTCTATCTCTTCAGTGGTTTTTCCTCTTACAACATCTTAAAAATTTTCTTCAAACTTAACTAAAATCAATTGAAGTTGTCCTTGTTTTTTATTCTTTTTTTTTTTTTTTTTGAAATCAAACTGAACTAAAATACAAATCTTATTTGAATAAATTGGCTAAAGTTTCTATCTCTTCAGTGGTTTTTCCACTTACAACACCTTGAGCCACAAGGTCATATTTTTTCCCAATATGACTTTGTGATGCTAATTGATCTAATTTTTCAATTTCCAATTTCCAATCTTCGTCCTTTTCTTCTCTTTCCCATTCAAGTTTCTTAGCCTTCAATGCAATCCCATGGTCCCATTTTTTTGCTTCAACATCCAATCTTTGTCCTTTTCTTCTCTTTCCCATTCAAGTTTCTTAGCCTTCAATGCAATCCCATGGTCCCATTTTTTTGCTTCAACAGCAACATCATGATCTTTTTTTTTTTTTCCCTCTAGCTCTACTCCCTTCCTTAACTTCATTCAGAACTTGACGTTCAAATTTCAACTTTTCAAAGTTGAGACTATCCCTTTCCACTTGTGATTTACCTGGATTATTGGGAAAAAATATGTGAGTCTATAATTTTTAAATCACTAGAAAAAGAACAATTACTCACCCTCATCCCTTTTAGCAGCATAGTCCCCATAAGCTTGGAATGGATTGGGGGCCTTGGATCCTGAGGCAGAATGACTTTTGGGGTTTTCTTGGTAGGAGAGTTATCCGTTGATTCATCTTCATCATCAGTTGAAGCATCCAAAGCGATTTCTGAAGGGGTGAGGCCAGCGGTTTTCTTGACACATTTTTTTGATTTTTTAGGATACACAGTAAATTTGTCATCTGAACCAGAATTGGACTTTTTTTTTGATCAAGATTTGGTTGGTAAAGATTTTAATTTTTCCTTTTCCTTTTGAGTCTTGATAGGATCATTATCAATCAATTCTTCTTTGTTTTTAGTTGAAGCATCCAAAGCGATTTCAAAGGGGTGAGACCAGCAGTTATCTTGACTGGTTTTTGCACTAGGACACATATTTTCCAGTTTCTCTTCAATCGTTGTGATTCCAGCCTTTTCATCTTCAGGAGTCAGTCCAAAGCCAGTAGAGATTGATTTGGTATGTTCTTTTTTCTATTTGTTTTTGTATGTATTGAATCAATCTTTCATTTTTCTGGCTGTAAGATTGATTTTGTTTGGAGACTGATTCCTAAGGTTAATTGCCATAAGTTCAAAACCGTTGATTTTACCTGGAGCCTTTCCAGTGCCAAAGCAAGCATCGTAATTTTTTTTTGATTTTGAGCCAATTGATGAGGATCGGATATTTTTCTCTCTTCAAGTGGGAAGTAGTAGTTTTTGTTTTCTTGTTAAAAGTGTTGTCATCTAAAGAGTTCTGAGTTTTTTTTTTTTTCTTGGGTGATTTTTCTTTAGAGGGAGAACTTGGTTTAGTTGTTGTTTTTTTCTTGGTGGCCTTTTTTGGGATGAGTTTTTTAGATGGGGATTTTTTTTTGAGTTCCATTTCAGTAAAGGATTTATTTGGAAGTGGAAATGGATGATTTTTTTCAAAAAAAAAGGATGGGTGAATCGTGCAAGAGTAATGGCTGGCCTGATTTTTTGGAGCCCCTTGAAATGTAATTTGGGTTATGAAAATTGGTCAAAATGTTATTTTTTATCGCAATAAATTGACACGTCCTGATGGGAAAAAATTAAGTATTTGGGTTTTTTATCAATGGATTTGAAAAGTGTGGATTTGTTGGAACCATTCAATGGTGTAATAGTGGATTTGGACATAATTGATACACCCTATTATCAAGACTCTCTGAATGAAATTGAAAAAAAGAAAAAAAAAGAACAAAATTTAAAGTTGTAAGTGTTTTTAAAATTTAAAAATAAAATTATTAAAAATAAAATCAAAAATTCAAAGAAAGAAATTGATTTGATGATTTTAATTTAAATACTATTAATATTTAAATAAATGAAAATAAAGATATAAAAAAATAAGTTTTATTCTTTGGTAAAAATGAAATTCAAAATAAAAAAGTATTTAGATCAAAGAGAAATGATGAAGATTTTTCTCAAAAGATCACATTAAAGGTGAATACATAATTTAAATTGAAATTATGGAAAGAAAATATAAAATAAAGCTTTTTGTAAAAAAACATTATTAACAATGTGAAATAAAATTAAAAGAATTGAGATTGAAAATCTATCCTTCAGATTGATTTTTAATTTACTCAAATAAGATTTTTTTTAATCTGACATGATTTTCATTTCAGATCAAAATCAAACAATGAGAATCTAAATCAGAAAAACTAAAATTAACAGTCAATTTCAATTTTTAGAATATTTATCAATAAAATTTTAAATAATCATTAAGGGAATAAAAATATAACAATTTATATTGATTGTAATAAATTCAAATCATAATTAAAATATTATATATGAGATATCTGTAATAAAATTTAATTAGTTAAAATAAAGGTTATCTGATTCAGCTGCCTTAATGTATATAAAAATTTTTGTTTTTTCATTGCTTATCTTTCATTTAAAATGAAAATTGTGAACATTCTTGTTTTATTTATTTATTAAAAACTTTGGTTGTGCAACTCGTACAGGTATTATATCTGAATATTTCAATTTTTCCTCCAAAAAAAATTAGTTTCTTTCAAATATTTCTTTATTCTTCATTATTTATTTTCATTTTACTTTTATTTATTTTTCTAATAGAATTTTTAATGAGCTATGCTTTCGTGTAGCATAGAAATTGAATTTGCTATGTTTTCATTGAGTGTAGCCATTGAATCTAATACCCTTTAATGTAGTGTAGTGATTGAATGTGCTACGCTTTCATGTAGCGTAGCAAGTGAATGCGCTACACTTTCATGCAGCGTAGCAAATCCAATAGCTACTAGAGCTATACTCAAGTTTTGAAGGATTCCTGTTAGTATTTTTTTTTTTTTTTTGAGACACTACACTACACTATGCTACCTGGTTTTATTTTTCTCCAAAACTTCCCGTAGCTGTAGCTTCAAAAAAAACAACGCTACATGTTGCAACATTGTAGCGTAGCTTAATAAGCTACACTATGCTACACTACATGTTACCTGTTGCGTAGCTGGACCACCTTTGCTTACTGGTATATCCGAAATACTTTTCAAATCTATGTAAAACTATTCCCCCACCAACCCCCGGTTGGAAAAAAATATAAGCTACGTTTTTGGATAAAAAATAAAATAAAAAGGAAATTGAGAGAAATGAGCCTTCACAAAGTTACTTCTTTTGTTAAAAAACAAAAAAAAGGAAATTGAGAGAAACAAGCGCAATGAGACCAAATCTTAACAATAATGGAAAAAAAGAGAATGTGAAAAAATCTTCATATTAATAGAAAAAAATCATAAAGATAAAAACCAATTGAAATTGAAAAGGGAAATTAGACCAACAATCATCAATAAAAAAGCCAATTTTGAGAGAAGGCAAAAGATTAAAAATATTGAGATGGATTTGATTTTGATTGGCAGGCTTCATATACTTGGAGTAGTGAAATGCAGTTGGGTCCGAAAAGAATCTTTGCCTTGGTAAACTGCTGAATCATCTTTAGCTTGAGAAACTACTGAGACAATGAAAATAAAAAACCAGATAGAGATTCTGTTCTTCATTGTGATCGGAGATTGCTTGGAGTGATGTGGCAAGGTGGTTTGCAATTAAATCTTCCATTCGTATGGAGGTTTGGTGTGCAAGCTGGAAACTTGATATTCCGGGGGATTTATGTGTTCTGTGCCTCATTTATCCAAGATTTGCATACATCTACATAGTTGCATAGTACTGCAATGAAAAAGTATGCAGAAGTATGTAAAACTAAACTATGCAAAACTTGGAATAGAAATGAGCCCAGCTAGTGTGACAGATTCTAAAAGTGTTTTACAGCCTCAAAGTCAGACTTGTGGGGACTGTGTGGGCTGAACAAAATCAAAAAATTTGCACAGTCAGTCAAGCCCCAACCGCGAGCGTAATGGGATGGAACACATTAAAAGTGACGAATTATTTCATCAATGATTTCATTTTTTTTTCAAGAAGTAAATTCCAATTCAACCAAAAAAAAAAAAAAAGATCCGTTGGTCAACTGAAGAAAGAAAATCTTTTCAGAAATGATTTGAAGGCCTCTTTTCTATTTCAAATGAATTTGAGATAACCACTACCAATGAGAAGAAAGAGTGTGTGACTTGCTGAATAGCCCCTCTCAATTCATAATCCAATGTACCAGCTTATTGGCCAGGAAACAAACATCACTCCTGAGGCTAACTATGTATGGGTATCGGGTATTCTTTGTGGTGAAAAAATAAAATGAACTATCATCTGAATGTATGTTCTTCTCTCTCGAGACGAGGGATATTTTTTTTTGAAGGATTCATTCTGAATTAAATAATGAGAAATATAGCTTGGATGATTGAATTGAAGAACTTCAGCTTCTATGATATAACCATGTGATTGCTACTCCAACCGTACATATCATCATTAAAGATCCACTGTAATAGATGAGTAATCTATAACCTTTTTTTGTTGATGAAGAATTTTGAAGTAAAGCCCCTGCGATCGGTCCCGTTAATACATTCGCAATCCCACGACTGGTTGCAAAATAAACCACCAGACTGCCAGGGTTTGGCTCGGAGGGTGCAACCACCATGGCGAACCTCTGCCAAAGACACGAGAATCCACCCGCACTGATTCCATCTTTATCAATGTTGAGGAGTGATTTTTAGCAATAAAATATTTCATCATCAGTCCAATAGAACATGCATTGAAAAGAAACTATGAAAGGTATAATATAGGACGGGAGATAAAGATACTTACAAACGATTGCAAAAGCTGATAGTATGGCAAACCTATCTGAGTATCCCCACAAGAAAAATATGCTGACCGAGCTGGAAATAGAAGTGACGCCAATGATCCAGCTTAAATCATAATGGTCACTCAGAAACCCGTTCACGATTTGTCCAACTATGCTTGCACCTGAAAAAAAGGACAAAACAAGACCCCCGGGACTACCTGTTTCACGAAGTTTCACGTTAACTGCATACCACCGGCTGTTAGAAAAAGATCAAAATTACCGATTGAGGTTGCGTAGGTGGGCAGGTACAAGGTTGGCACAAAAAATGCTCTAACGCAAGTTTCGATTGATAGAGATTACCAAGGAAAAAAAGGATGTGAGTTGATTTCAGACCTGTTGAACTTAAAGCTAGGACTAGCAACTTACAAACTGTGAAGCAACTATGATCAAGTTTGTAGAGCTTTAGCCATTTCAAGTACAATTCTAGTTCAAAAGCTTCAAGAGGGACGTACATTCAAAGAAATAAATGCCCAGAAGACCGGCCTTTTGAGATATTTTCTTGTTCGAATTCGAGGGCCATGTTTTCTTGTTGAGACTGACAACCGCCCACTGAATATATACAAGTTTTATCAATTGAAAAATAATTCTTATGGGCTGAGTAATATCACACTGCCAACGGCTTACTGAAAAAAAGGTAAAAGTGGGGCCATTCCGATTACAAATGCTACTCCAATGCCACGAAGAGTTATAGGAGTTCCATATTTTTGCAATGCCCAATCAAGCATAGGCGGAATAACTATTCCAAAAAATGAGGTACCTTTGAAGACAAATTCGGTGAGTTTCAAGATCTAGATATGTGCCGATGCCGAAGCTTCTTGATTGAAAATTCACCTGCAAACATGATAGATCCAGCAAGACCGCGCTTTGCAACCCACCACTCCGAAAGAAAAAATAGCGCAGGATAACTATGGGTGGAGCCCTTTATTCAGAATAAAACAATAATATTTTTGTCGAAAAAGACGATGTGTAGCGGAATGAGATTGTAGATTTGACTTACTATAGTAATGCTAGATGGCAAGATCTCAAGGTAGATTAAATAGTAATATTTCGATTTCGGTGAAGAATGTTACTTTAGTGCTTCACTCACCACCTCCAATACCATATATTACGCCTTGAAAAAGCATAAGTTGCCACGCCTATTCAGTATTAGTTTGCAAGGGTTAGTGCGACTGGCTAACTGTAGAATGACTCAATCATTTTTAACTATTCTACCTTGGTTGAATATGATGCAGCCGTAAAAGATGCGCCGCAAACCAAAGTCCCAATAGTTGGAAAAAATAGCGCGCAGAAAGGGTGACTTTCAATGAGGGTGATAACAAAAGAGCCGATGCAATAAAGAATCCCCGTACAAAGAGTTGCTGAAACGAAAAGTGAAAAATGGATAAATACATGTAAATGATATACCCCAAGATGATTGGTTGAGAAGTATTTATCCATGAACTGACCAATCACGGCTGCCATTGACGATTTCATTTCAGAGTAAGGGGGGTAATCTAGAAAAACTCCAAAGGACAGAGGTAATCCTAAGAGTTCGTGATGGAGTTACATACATGAGTTGCTGCGTCGAGGGTTTTTGTTTTCAATTCAAGATCATTTCAAGCCAGATATAAAAGTCCCGTACCCCACACAATCCCTTCCACTAAAAAAGATATAAAGATGAATCTCCATGCTAGGAATCCACCGTCTACCGGCGCTAAAGTCCTTTCGCGATTCTTGCTAGCGCGAACAAATTCAAAATCCACTGATTGGCTGAGTGTGTGGGCTGGATTAGGCGAATGAGTTCTCATTTTACTGGAGTTATTCGCTTCATTCTGATTTGAATGTACATGCAAATTTGAAAGCTCGTAAGATGCGGTCCCAGAATTCATGGTTGAAGGAGATTTCAATCTAGATAGAGATTGCGACGTGTTGATGATTTTTAAATCTGAACTGCAGCAGATCTTTACAGATCTTTGCCTGCGGAATACAAGAAGGGCTAATCAGCAAGAAGGCTTGAATTTGAAACACCGGAAAGTACCGGCAATTAAGGAGGCTAGAGTAGTCGGGACTTTTGGCTTCGTGGAAAACATATCAGATCTGTTAATTGCGTGCGGAATTATTCCCTCAAGGACCATAGGATGGCATCTCATGCACAGCTTGTTATCAAACGGATTTCACCTGAGCTTTTGCGGCATGCAGCGTGTTTTTAGCTGACTAGGAAGGTGGCGAGTATAAGACATACAGGTGATTTGAGTAACATAATGAAAACCACCCCAAGGGAGCGAGTCTCCGCAAATGTCAACACTCAAACTGAGAGAGAGGAAATCGATTATTGAAGGGTTTCATGGAGCATTGTTCCCCCATGTTTCATTTACAACACAATGGGAGATGATGTTTCAAATGAGGCACAGTATGTGTGCCAGGTTGTTGGTCGCCACTGTGATGTTGGCAATTAGGTCATGGGTGTAGTGGGTAGCATCGCACATGGACTCACAAGAATCCAAGCCTTGTTTGGCACCATAATAATGCTCAAGTGTAATAAGGCAATTTATAACTATAAAAATAAATTCCAAAAATCACAGGTACAATTAAAGCTTACAAATTTAGTTTCATTGGAATTGCTGTATTGGTTTAACTAGCACCAGAAATATCAATATCAGACAGAATATCACACTATGAAATGATATTTATGTTGCTGGTTAATTCAATATACAAATCTTGAAAAGACTGAAGATTGATTTTGTTAGTCTTGCTATATGACACCTGTGATTTTGATTAAAGATTTGCGGATTTTTGATTTTTTTTTTTACAACAATAAATCACAATAATGAGGGTAGTCAAGGTTGATACGCAACAATTTGGAGCAATTTACATTCTCCAAAGTTACATACCTCTGCAAAATTCTTGCTGTTTGGGTCCTGTCATGAACACAAGATTCAACTTGATCGAGTTTGACAGGTCCCAGCCAAATATGCAGACCAGGTCGTGGCGATATGTAAATATTAGCATATGAACCTTGACTACTCTGGTTATACGTGAGTATTATTACGGTGCCAAACAAGGACTCAAGTTGAATAGACCCGAAACCATTGGCAAAACTACAGGAGGGCTTAAAAATGAAATCATGTGCATCATCAACTCGTGTTTTTGGATCAGTTCAGGCAGCCTTCATACCCCATGGCTCCCCTCAGATCGTGGGTTTGTGTAAATTTTGGAGACTCACTCTTTAGCCTTTTTATAAATGCCTACCGCTGATGTACCAAAGTGTGAAAGAGGTTGAAAGGGGTACTCGTTGGACATTTAGGATGAGTAGCACTAGGACCAGGAGAAGGAGGACTAGTTGGAGTTCTTTTAGGAGTTGCTCGAATTACCAAAGGAATCATTCCGCCTGTCTTTTTTTCAAATAAAATAAGGAAGATTAAAAGATGAAGAAAAAGATGTGGGATATATTCTATTCCTTTACATAAATGGTTCATCAACTTACTTGAGTCGGCCATGGTTGATGACCAATGACATTCAACAGAGCTGATATTACACCCGAATGGGCAGTGATCGATATATCTACCAAAAAAGCATCATAATAAAAAAAATAGTAACATAATTCATGGACAAAGAAACACGTAAACATTCAGTTTTTCTTTTGCATTGAAGGGGAAGTTTAAAAGTTTTTTTACATGTAAGATTTGAACTAATTGGATCGAAAAAGAGTGAAGTTAAAGCTTGGTTGATTCGAATTTCTAACTGTCGATTAGTTTCCTTCACGGAGTCGTTAATATTTAAATAAATGGTGATCAGCTTTAATTAATTCTTTGGAAAAACCCAAAATGAATATTTCTTATCTAACTAGATTATTACTTTTGTGGACTGGAGTGAGTAGCAGAGATGAGTTTACTTGGAAATCTTTAGTCCATAATAAATCTTGCTCGTTGAATCCATCTTCAAATTCAACGTCCTCAAAATCTTGTGCAATTTTTCGCTTAGTTCTTCTTTGATCACAAGTGTGCAAACCTATATGTTCATTCACAAAAAATATATTCAATTGTTATGCAATCGTCAAAACCCACCGGTTTAAAGAAACATGATGCGGAAGATTATCAAATGAGTTTTTTGATGGGAATTTTATTAGTGTTCAGGTCAAACTGTTCACTTGCCAATATTTTCTCTCCAGTTTTCCTTGATCATGATCCTTGAATCTAAAGTTGTGTTATAATCATGATAATTACTGTACTTTTTTAAATTGTAAAGACCAGTGATGAACATAGTTTCGATAGCCCGGCTAAAAATTATAGGTTATAATACACGTTAAAAAGAACAAAAGAAAAACCCGTTAAGTCGAGTATCCAATTGGAGTATAGTTCCAGTGAATGATAAAACAATCAAACACCAACAGGGAAAAATGAAAAAGACGAACGATAATGGAGAAGAAATAAACAGTTGAGGAAAAGGAACACCGTTCGCTAGTTCTCTAATCCAAGCCTCATGAGCAACTTGAGCTTCTGATTGACCACGCTCAGTCAACCTTGAATCAGGTCCCTGATACAAATTTGAAAACAAAACAAAAAACATAAACAAAATCAGTCAAACTTGAATCAAAAAACAAATCGTGGCGGCAGTGTAATTGATAGGAAAGTGAGATGACTAACCCAAGTTATCTCACCATCTGTCTTCTTTTCTGACCTTAATGAAAGAAAAATCTAATGTCACCAAACAGCAATCAAATGTACAACATAATTCCTAAATGCACAGGGCAGTTAAGAATTAGTTACCAAAAACTGACCAATAACAGTCCCATAGAATGGTACCATATTTAGATTCAGCTACGTTGTGGAAACCTTGACCATGTCTAGCAATGAAGATCACTTAAATGACAACAGAGATATAAGTGTTAGTTAGCAATAGATATGCATAAATAGAGAGACATACCCTTGTACTTGAAACCATGATGGCTATATGAATACATTTCATAAAATTCCGATTATTTAATTTTGAAAAACAAGCAAGAGTTTTTCTTTTTTTTAGATGAATGTTCAAGATAGATTATGAAAACAAAATAGACCCGCTCTCTTGTTTTATAGTCTCTTTTTTTAAGTTGTTTCACTATTAGGAGTCTCAGTTAAAGAAAGACAGACCTCTCTTGATGAATTAAAAGATCAATACGTTTTCGAAAATTAATCCAACGATTAGGAGAAAGATTGTCGATTAAACCAAAAGAAGAATTAGGGTGATACTAGGTTAAGATGTAGATAAGTAGATGAGAAATTCAAGGTGTGTATTTGGATTGATAACTGACGATTTGAAATTGGCTGGGATCTTGATTGGGTTGATCTTGGATGAAGAAACCAGGAATAGATTTGAATTCAAGTGATGATAATGATTGGGCTGTTGCAGGCCAGGTGTTTAAATTGATGAGAGGACTATAAATTTGAGGGTGAGTTGGATTGAGTTTGATAATGATGATGATGAGGATTGTGATGATGAAAGGGAGTAATGTCTTTCGGTTGAGTATCTGATGAATTTGATAATTTCCTTGTGGATTCATGATGATTGGTCATTCAGTTGTCAACTATTGTGTTCCTTGGCTGTATCAGATCATCAGCATCTGTGACATACTAGAGTGATCTGACCGAGAGTCTGTGACATGTGGTCAATAGAAGGATATGGGGGTGGTATTTTTATTTTATTTTATTTTTCAATCCATCAATCCTTCAAGGATGCCTCCAAGTTCAACTATACTTCCATCTAAGAAATCTTCTACTTCATCTTCAAGCCGAACAGAACCCTCTTCAGAATGTGAAACTAACTATGGTGCAATTCAAGCCTCATCCTCAACCGATCTCCATCACTCAAATTTACCACTCGGTTCAGCTTCTTTCATTTCTTGCGTTGCTAACCTTTCCAATACAATCCTAGTATAAACAACTCATCTCATTCAATATTATCGTGCATCTCTTAACTGGATCAAAAAATTTCTCATTCAATTTTTTTTCTAACAGGGTACCGGAATGTTAGCAATGGCACATGGGTTCGCCCAAGGTGGTCTCATGATTGGAATTATCACTGTTCTTCTATGTGGATTCATGGCTTACTTGGGCTTATATCTATTAGCCCTATGCGCTGCTCACCCCTCTATCCCTCATCGAACTGCTTCATTCTCGGCTATCTCCAAAGTTACCTATCCTCAAGCTGCAATCTTATTTGATTTGGCCATTGCTGTTAAATGCTTCGGTGTCTCCATATCTTATTTACTCATATTTGGTAAATTAATCCCTCAGGTTTGTTCAATTGAACTATATTCTTTCGTATTCTTATTCTTTTCAGCTTGATACTTTGGTTCTAATTTCTTTCTTCATTCAAAGATTCTTGTAAATCTATTATTATCATTTTCCATTGATCACCATTACTGCTTTGAATTCACAGGTTATCCTAAGTTTTCAATCGACCCCATCGGTTTCAAATCAAGATGTTACCACTCACTGGGTTTTAGATCGAAGATTATGGATAACACTATCGATGATAGTACTAGCTCCAGTTTCATTCTTACCTACATTAGATTCCTTAAGACACGTTTCTTATGTTGCTCTGATCGGTGTATTCAATTTGGTTTATGTCGTCATCTACAAATTTATCTTCGAACGTCCTCTGCCCTCTAGCTCTTCTGGTGCTGAATTTCGTTGGTGCAAACTTGATTCTGAGTTTCTTACTGCACTACCTCTATTCGTGTTTGCGTGAGTCATGTTATATACTCCCGGCACTTTGGTTTTCCTTTTCTCCTTGAATCACTACACCCTTTTATAACTGTGTTTTCACTGGTCTAAAACTTGATTTTTTCTGTTGCTTTTGTTTCCACTGTGATTTTATATTTGAACGGATCAAAAAAAAAGTTATACTTGCGCTCAGAATTTATTTTCTGTGCACAATGAGATGATTCTAGTGAGTAATTTACGTTGATCCATCATGTTTCATTTTATCATCTCCTTTCATCTTTTGGAAAACCTCCTCTCTCTATCCCGAAGCTTGCTATCTCATTTCTGAATTTCATCTTTTTAACTGAATGAATCTGTAATATTCATTAACAGAATTCATCACGACAAATGAAGTCAGTTTTACGCACCTGTATTGGAAGTGCAGTAGGTACTTATGAGATCGTTGGAGTTTTAGGATATTTAACCTTTGGGTCGAAGGTAAATAATTCTCAGATTATTACCCCTCATACAGTTCATCTACAAAATGAAATACCGTGTATTATTGTGTTGAAATCAATTTTTTTAAGGTATCATCGAATCTGATTGCAGATTACCAAAACTCTGTATTAGTTTCAATCACTAGATTAACGGTCTCAATACTAGTTTTATTTTCATATCCATTACAATTATACCCGTGTCGATCTTCATTATTAAAAGTCTTGAATCATCATCAAAATGATGGCGATACAAACACAAACTTTTCGAGTCATTCCACTGGGAGTAATCAAGAGCTTGAAGATGATGATGAAAATCAAGAGGATGGGAGTTTGATTCGCAATGCTACAACAAATGATGACTTGGAGGCTGATCAGATTATTCATCAGTCGGTCAAACTCTTCACCTTCATCACCGCTTTTCTTTTACTCACTAGCTACCTGATTGCCATTCAAGTTGAGAGATTGGAAATTGTTTGTCTATTTTCATAATTTCTTTTGTTTTGCCATTATTCAACATAATAGCTCATCTATTGGTTTGTTCTTTAACAAATCTAGATTCTTGGATTTGTTGGATCAACTGGTAGTACTACCATCTCATACATTTTACCAGGCTTATTCTTTCTAAAATTATTTCCGGAAAATTCAACAAACAGTCTTGATAATCGAAATAATTTAATTACAACAGGAAGAAGAAGATTCAAGCAGTTTCAAAATCAAAATGGTCAAGAAAATACCAGGAATATGAATTTATCTGATGATATCAATTGTGATGGAGATGGTGTTAATAATTATAATGGTCAACTAGATTCTATTGAATTGAAAATTTTGAGACAACTCGCTCTTTTTTTGGTCTTTATTGGCTTCTTGGTCATGCTCGTTTGTCTTAGTTTAAATATACAGCAAGCTTTTTTTTGAATTTCATTTTCGGGTCGTTCTTGGTTTTGCTCTTGCTCGGTTTCTTTTCTCTGCATTTTGTTTTTCGTTCTTTAACTAGTGTAGTACTGCAGCATTTAACTTGGCGCTTTTTTTTTCTATTCTAGTCTTCATGTTTAAATCATAGTTTACTCGTTATGCAAGGAAATTTAATGGCAAGAAAAAGTGCCAGAAAGTGGTTTGAAAGACCTGCTCCTTGTTGGAATTTCAATTTTCAACTCCTCAACTTTTATGCCTCTTTTTTAAACAAAATAACAATCTGCTATGAATTAAAATATTTTTTATTTTTCATTTATTTTAATTTTATTTTTATAAATTTTATATAATTATAGAATTGCTGGACTCATTTCTGCCTTACATACTTTTCCATACTTTGATTACACTGTATTGGATACAATAGAAAAGTATGGAAAGATGTGTATCAGCTTCAGATATAGGTCCTTCAGCTGCCACATACTCTTCCATACTTTTTTTGCAGTTATGAAATGTGTAAAATAAAACTTAGAAAAAGTGTGGAAGTCAGAAATGAGTCCACCTAATAAATCTAAGTCATAGAATACAAGTAGTTTGATTATGCTTCCTTTTGAATAAGCTTGTAGGCTTTGAACCCTGTCTTTGAAATCACTGAGTAGCTTTTCTCATCTTGAAGCATTTCTTTTCTTTTCTTTTTGTTTTGTTTAGAATTAATTTGTTGGGATTGACACCCCAGCAATCTGTGTTTAATTGTTTATCTCTTGCCTAGTTGCATGCATGTCAGAGCATCCACAATCGTCTCTTCAAGTGGGCTCAGTAAGGAAACTTAATGGTAACTTAGCCCCTTGGCTCAACACTCGCACACTCTTTAGGGCTCTTTAAGAAGAGATTCTCTAGGATTCTTGCTAGGGGTCTCTAAATTTAGAGACTCTAAAGGGGCTTGTTAAGACCTCTGGCAGTGACACTACAGCTACAGTGTCACAATTGTGAGATTTCTCATTAAGGCAACTGTAGAGCTTGCCAACTCATGTTTTTTAAGCAAAAACTTAACGATACAATTGTGGATGCTCTCAGTCTGAGAGGACATTAGGGGGTTTCAGAGTAGACCCTGCGTGTGTATGCAGTTAATTTTTGCATGAAAACTTTTGTGGGGGCCTCTGAATGCAAACCTTGCATACAGATATTCACACTTTGAGCTGAAGATCCATCTACAAGCTCTGTTACATGTTAGCCTCACCCCTCCTTCCCCTCTATTCTCATCTCTTATCTGCTCACTCTTTTCTTTCCTCCACCCCACACCCTTCCCATTCCACATATCTCCCATGACTATGCCACCCAAAAACCACTCATCGGCCTCTAAAACTCCCAAAAAAAATCCATCCCTTGGGACCGTGATGGTGTCAATGGCGGTGATCCCTCCATCACAATCCTCCTCAACTGGATAGCTGCGGACAACAACTACCAGCATTGGAGAGGCAATACGGATCAGGGAATGAAAAAAGGGTCATTGTGTATGGAGGTTGTCTTGGTCATGGAAGCCAATGGGATAAAAAAGGTATTGGATTTCCACCATTGCTGCTTAATCTCCGTGATCTATGCTATCAGTTTACTGACAAACTCTCTCCTACAGGTATACATCAAAAAAATTTGGACCTCCAATCTTCATACACAAAGGCATCTGATTGGAGGAATAACACTGGTTCCGGAATCCTAGAGTGTGATGAGGTCAATGTCATCAAAACTGTGAATGATTACCTCAAGAGCATCTGTTGCTACTGGGTTATTTTGGACCCAGTAATGGGGTCATGCTTGTGCACACAGCGATTACACTTGTGCTCTAATCTCAACACTGATAATACCACCTCCTACCAAGTTGCCAAATATCTACTCCCTAGCATAGCCAGTAGTGGCAGGGATCCATTTCCCTCTAAAAAAAATATTGAGCCAGCAAGTGAAAAAAAAAAGGAAAAAAATCCTGCTTGTCTTCAGGTTCAACACGGCACAAGCGCAAAAAAAAACAATTGCAGACAAGGAAAAAAATCCTGCTTGTCTTCAGGTTCAACACGGCACAAGCGCAAAAAAAAACAATTGCAGACATTTCCATGCAATCAATGATAACCAAATGCAAAACTGATACCCACCCAGCACAAGAAAAATCAATGGTGTGGAAGTGCTTATGGTAATCAAACCACATAACTCAAAAATTTTCAGATTTTTTATTAATTATTCAAAGATAAAATAATAAACATGAATTACAGCACATTACTAGTCTAAACAAAATATACACGGTACTTATTTATATATATACATCAATAAAAAAACAAGATTCAATACATGAATAGTGGATTCAAGCCTGAAGGAATAAGAATATTGTAAATTAAACTCAAAAACGGATTCTAGGAAGAAAAAAACCCCTAGTTACCCAGCAAGCCCATACGCCTATGTCACATGGTTCAAAAGTTACAAGGATTTATAGGTTTCACTGGGATATTTTT
>KN361507.1:4027-19357 GCA_000785685.1 Uromyces viciae-fabae
TTTTTAATCACCTTGTTTAGTTTTATTTAGTCTTTTATTGACAAAATAATTTTAACTAAAATTTTTTCTGTGATTTTAATTTATCAGTTTCTTTGACTGAAATTATTTTATTGTTGTCAGTTTTTTTAACTGAAATTAATTTTATTTTTAATAAAATAAAATTATAAAAATTAAAACATAATAAAAATTCATTAATTAATTAATTTTTTCTTTTTAAATTTAAATTTTTTTTATTTTTATTTTATTTAATTTTTAGAAAACACTTACAACTTTGTTGTTGTTCATTTTGTTTTCTTTTTCTTTTTAAATTATTTTTATTGTTTGGACAATTTCCTCCCTCTTGGCAGAAGCCCTGGAGGATTCCATTTGAGTGATACCAGAAGAGTGGAGTGAATGAGCTGGTTGGTGACCTGGAGTAGTAACAATTTGGGCCTCAGGATGATCCAAAAGTCCTTGTCCGTTGTGGAAAGATAAACCGTGTCCGCACACGGATTTGACTCTCCGCAGGTTCCAGAACTCGATGATTCCGCTTTGATGGACTGATGAACCAAGATCTAAGAGAAACTTACGCTCTAGACTAAGAACCCCAAGCAAGTTGGCCCTTTCTTATTCCTCGCGCTTCCGCAGTTTCCCTCCCTAAGAGTCCTGGTCAGTGGTTTTCCCGCCAAAGAATATGAGATTGAAGTTTAACGTCTGATACTCTCTATTGCTATGTATATGTTGTGATATATGAATTAATAATCCGATGTCATGTATTTCTATTTACAACTTTTTCTCCCTCCCTTCCCATCCCGCACCTGATTTCCCCGTTTCCACCCTTTTTCTTCCCGTGTACCCCCGGTTTCCGTCTCCGCAGCCGTTTTCCCCAATCACCAATCCCGCATCCGCCTTACTTCCGGAACCCTTACTGCCGATCGTCGTCACCCTACTTCTCGCAGCCCATCGGACCGGATCATTATCCGTTAAATGATCCGTTCCTTCCTCTGCTAATCCGCAGCCCTTAACACCGATCTACCCCGCAGCACCTTCCTGAGTAACCCACGTCTGATTGCCTAATCCGCATCACCGCTCAGCCCCCGTAAACCGTAGATTCCACTTTCTCTCCGCATTTGGTATATCCTGAGGCGATTAACTTTGCAGATACTTTCCGCCTTCATCCAAAGCTTTTGATCAGCTCGCACAATGCTTTTTCCTTGCTCCGCATGCCTCTCCACCTTCGCCACCGCTACCTAACACAAATATAAATTCCACACCGTCATCGGCTGGGTCATGCGTCCGGATAAAATTGTGAATGAAAGCCATCACCAAAATTATTTTGACCTGGATTTTTAAAGGATAATGACATCCATATCCAAGAACAGGGAAATACCGTTTAACTACACCGAAAATTCTTTCAATAACATTCCGTGCGCTTGAATGCCTCAAATGAAACAGTTCATGAGCATTTTTAGGCCTGTTTAAATAAATAAATAATTATATATCAGTAAAAGGCTTGCAGATCATCAAAAATTAGAAAGAGAAAGAGAAATAAACAGCAAAAGAAAATAAAAAAGAAAAAGAATAAGATAATAAAAGAAAAAAAAAAGAAAAAAAAGAAAATGAAAATAAAAATGAAAATAAAAAAGAAAAACAAAAATAAAAAATAAATAGAAAAAGAAAATAAAAAAGAAAAAGAAAATCAAAAAGGAAAATAAAATAAAAAAAGCAAAAGAAAATGAAAAAGAAAATAAAAAATGAAAAGATAAAAAATGAAAAATAAATAGAAAATGAAAATAAAAAAGAAAAAGAAAATCAAAAAGGAACATAAAATAAAAAAAGCAAAAGAAAATGAAAAAGAAAATAAAAAATAAAAAGATAAAAAATGAAAAATAAATAGAAACAGAAAATAAAAAATGAAAAGATAAAAAATGAAAAATAAATAGAAAAAGAAAATAAAAAAGAAAAAGAAAATCAAAAAGGAAAATAAAATAAAAAAAGCAAAAGAAAATGAAAATAAAAAAGAAAAACAAAAATAAAAAATAAATAGAAAAAGAAAATAAAAAAGAAAAAGAAAATAAAAAAGCAAAATAAAAAGAAAATAAAAAATACAAAACAAAAAGAAAAAGAAAATAACAAATAAAAAGAAGATAAAAATTAAAAAAGAAAAAGAAAAAGAAAATAAAAAATACCTAGCATCAGCAGCATTAACATTCCAATCCTTGAGATGACAACAAGTATTTCGATAAGGAACCAAGCAAGAGTCATTCAAAGTGAATCCAGCATCACCCAAAAGATATTTTCCTTCTGGAATTTTGAGAATTTTTTGTTGAGCTTGATCTCAAAGCTTCCCATCTGCACAGCTTCCCTCCCAACCAGGCATAACATAGGTCAATATCATGTTGAAACCACACACAGCTAAAATGTTTTGAGACAGGTACCCCTTGCGGTTGATATAACAACTTTGATCTTCTACAAAAACTGGCACATGACTCCTGTCAACTGCACCAAGACAATCTAAAATAAGGGCAAAATTTATTGTTTTGAGCAATTTCAGGAGGAGTAGGAGCATCTGGACCAGGTAATATGATGACGTCAACTGCACCAAGAAAATCTTTAAAATAAGGGCAAAATTTATTGTTTTGAGCAATTTCAGGAGGAGTAGGAACATCTGGACCAGGTAATACGATGAGTTTGGATAACATTTCTTTGTTATCAGCAATTCCAATGATCATTTTGTTGATAGTGCTTCAGAAATAATCAAGAGAGAAATCAAAATGATGAAAAAAAAAAGAAGAAATGCAAACAAGAATAAAAAAATCATCAGCACTTGATGAATTGGAAAAAAAAACAAAGAAAAACAATTAAAAAACAAACTGAGAGATTGTTTCAGCTCCTCTTTGAAATCTTTGTTGAAGTTTCTTGTTCGAGTTCCCTGTAACCAGCATGTACATCAGAATACCAGATAGAACCCCATGCTCCTCAAGAATATCTTTCAATTTAAAAAAAGTTGATGTCTTCATGCCCATATTTTCATAAAAGGGGGCTGGGTTCACATTTGAGATGAGCTCTTGCATCCACATTTCACCAGTTAGAATCAATATGTGCTTAGGAACAGGAGTTTTTCTTTGATGTTTTTGGTAAGCAAGGTAGCCTAAATATGATATTCCAAGTTTGTTAATTTCAACAATAGCGTGACATTTAATCTGGTCGATTTCTTGTTGGTTTGGCATTTTATTTTACTTAATTAATTTAATTTAATGAATTTTTTGATTTGTTGGAATGAATATATTTATTTCAAAGCAGCTAAAACCAATGTTTTTTTTTTGTTCAGAAAGATTGCAAGGAGTTTGAAGAGTATATAGAATGACAGGAAATTTTTGAGATGTTTGAAGTGAGTTTTAATTATTTTTAGCATTTAGCAGGAGATTTTTTTTTTTTTTGTTTGATCAGTTTTTTTTTTGTTTGATCAGTTTTTTCTTTGTTTGATTGATTTAAGATAAATATTTATTGTTCAAAGTTGTTTTTTTTTTCTTATTGGATTGATATTAAAATCAAATGGAAGAAATTTTGCTGGTTTGAGTAATCACAATTTTTTTTTTGTTTTTTTGTTGAATAAGTTTGACTGATTTTTATAGTGCTTTGATTTTGATTTTATTTTGTTTGAATGTTGTTTTGATTTTTCTTGTTGGATGGAATGATGGTTTTTTTTTTGTTGAGTAGTTCTTTGATTTGGTTGTATTCAAGAGTGATGAATCGGAGTTTTTGAGGAAGTCGGAACTTTGAAGAGTCGGAGGTGGTGGGTTTTATCGGCAAGCGGATGGATGAGAAAAAAAAAAATCCGCCCGGCAACCACAAGTTGCCGAACGTTGTTGTGAGTGTGCGCACCGCGCACAGTTACAAAAAACGGTCAAGTTCGGCTGCGGCGGCAACTGTGCAAGGGGCAGATCTGAGTCTGTGGGAGACACTTGCACAGGGCTCAGGGCAGCCGAACCGTGCCTAAGAGTGTTGATTTCAATAAATGATAACTTTTGATGAAAGAACAATAATGAATAAAATAGAAAATATGTACCTAAGACCTCTAGAAATAACTGTGACAATGAAAAAGTATGAAAATAATTGAGAGATAACAACAAATAAAGAAACTATGATCTAGCATGAGTAATTATGTTTACATGATTATGATGTAAAGGAGAACATACTTGTGGCACTAGAGCTTGTCTGAAATGAGAGCTGAGGTGAGTTTGGTTGAGGAATTGCCGAAGTTGTGTGATGAATCTAAAGTGGAAAGAAGTTGAATGAGATAGTTATTGAATGTTAAGAATTAATTGATAGCTTACCCTCCCCAGGCTAGTTAAATGATATAGTGGGTGAATAAAGAAATAAAATAGTTTCAATGAAATGTGTCTGAGTGAGAAGATAGTAAATCAAGTTATTTAGGAATTCTCCTAGGGAGGAGGAAAGTAGGGAACAGAGGCTTGCTTAAATAACTTAGATTATGATGATGTCATAATTGATTCTCATTCATTGACATCATCATAATGAGAATGATTTGAGTTTGTACATACTGACAGAGCCGGTGAAGTTTTCAGGTCGGAGTTGAGTGCATACATAAAATGCAGTGACTCCCCAAAATAAGGGAGCAAAGCATCTTATTTAGATAAATACAAGAATTTCAAAATGAAATTTACAAACTCAAATATTTCCCATATAAATTATGATCTTGATCAAACTTTCCCATAGAAACAAATAAATCCCCTTAATGCCAATAATAGAAAAATATCAATTTCAACGAGTCTTTTAAGAGTGTTGAAGTTGGAAAAGGAGTACATGTATTTCAAGTCATAATTTACCCAATCGTTTGAAGGTAGGTTTTAAATTATTTGATTTAGTTGATAAAGATGCTTGAATGGAATCTTGAACATCTCGAGCTTGAAGTGCATTGGCACTCCAAAGTGCAGTATAATTTAATCCTTCATTGATTGGTCGATCAATAGAGTAATTTAACAAATGTTTAGTGCCTAATGTTGCGATGGGTGACTTTGCTACTCCGCATATTAAAAAAAAAAAAAAAGCATATGGATGAATATCAAAACATCTAATAGAATACAATTGAAAGACAAAGAAAAAGAAAGGAAAGAGAGAAAAAAGAAGAAAAAAAACCTACTTGCAATTTCTTGAGCGATTTGTAAAGCTTTAGACATTAAAGCCTCTTTACCACCCTGAATCACATGTCTTTTAGCTATCAATCCGAGTTCACAAGCCTCTTCACAATTAAAAGTTCTAGCAGTAAGAGCCAACTCTCTTAAAAGTGAATCGTTTGCTGATTTCTCGGGTAAACGTTGTAATGTACCAATATCTGCAGCTATACCAGCATCGACTTCCTTGATACTAAATTTTGCTTCTGACTCCGATAATCGAATATCACAGGCTGTTATGATATCAATCCCAAGTCCGTAACATATTCCATGAATCGCTGCAATCACAGGTCGCTCGCAGTTCTAATTTTATAAAATTCAAATTTTTAAACTCGATTTTGTTTCTCAAAAGCCAAATTCTTCATAACTACTGACTTCAATTGTGGAGATAGCAGCTTGGAAGGCAAGTACATGATCCCGAAAGAGTAAACCAGATCGCGCTGAATCAGAACCCTTAAAAAAAAAAAGACAAAAAATGAAATAAAAAATTAGTAAGGCTTTGCAATGTTTGATTCTTTTTTTCGTTTCGTTTCGTTTCTTTTTTTTTTAGTTACACATACAACAAGATCAAGTCCATCTTCTTTCAAGTCAAGACCCGCTGTAAATGCGCGAGTATTAGAGCATAGTATAACTACTCGAACATTTGGATCAAATCGAATGGAAGCGAAATTTTTCCCCAAAGATTGCCAAAAAGGTGAAGAAAACCTACAAAGACAGTAAAATGATAATCTCAAAATAAGAAACAACAAAGCACCTCAAAGATCTACAAGATCAAATGGATAGTGCGAGGATGAAAAAGAAGTGACTAACGCACTTAACCCAGACCGAGTTAAATCAGTACTTTATATATCATGTTCTAGGTAGTGGATACAAGGGTATTCGCTTACTTGACGGGTGGTCTGTTTAAAGATAGACGCAGGACGGAGCTGGATGGCCAATCAGCCTTTATGAAAGGACCGCCATAAGTAATAGTTGATTGAGTCATTTTATGTAATAGCGTATTTTAATTTAGTGAATCCGATGAGATTTCATTTTAAAATCAAAAAGCACAAAAATCAAAACTAGATGAATACATGAACACTTTTCTTTCTCTTCATAAAACACAGCAACAAAAAAAACCCAAATAGAGTGAGTGATAATGGAAAAAGAAAAAAGTTAAAAAATGTTGATTTAAAAATAATTTGTTTGGTAAGGATACTAGTGACTCCCCCATTCCCCATCCAAAAGTAAGGGAAACAAAAATGTAAAAAAAAGAAAAAAATGACAACTTAACATCCTAACGTTCAAACGAAGCAAATGACCAGAAATTTGGATTTGTAAACAACTAAACATCAAAAAAGCCCTCGTTGAAAGAAAACAATTTAATCAAAAATTCGAATATATGAAGATAATGATAAAAGAGAAATGAGGTTTAATAAAAAAAAGGATATCAAAATAATATCATCAAAAAACTTCAAAAAAGAGTGAGTAAAAAGGAATGTAATAGAGATTTTTGATTTTTTCAAAAGGGGGAATTTCATGATTTCAAAAGGGAGATGTTGAGGAGCATATATGTATACCTATGTACATACATGTGGGTGTGTCGTGTTATTATAAAAACCAATCAGCAGGAACCACGCCTTCAACTCCATCAGCTCTCCTGACCAACCTGTAGACAGAAAAATAGATCGAAATGAGTATGAAAAAAAAAAAAACTTATTTGAATAAAAGTGGGAGGAAGCATATTCCAATTAGGAGAGAAAATGCTTACCACCATTCTTGGTTAGTTCTGTCTCTAACTTCAACAGATTCACCAGCTGCCACTGCAATTTCACCCGGCTGAAAAAAAATGAAAAATCACTCAATCAATCAAATCAACCCAAAAACAAAAAAATGTCAAGGGATGTAAGAAAAAGGAAGCAGGAACTAACTAGTTGCGGATCAAATGACCATCTAGCAACTCGAACGTCATCATCAGCCAATAAACCATCATGACCGAATTGATCAGCAGAAAAGTCATCGATCGGACTATGAAGATGATCAAGAAGCACGGGTGGAGCTTGAGGATGATCAGGACTTTGATTACCATCTAAGAGGTCTTGATTAAGGAACTTTTCGTCATGAGGATGTTCTCCTTTATCTTGTTGTTGTTGTTCTTGGCGTATTTGCATTCTTTCTGCCATAGCGGAAGTAGCTGCATCAATCGTAGCTAATAAGGAAGTAGGTCTTCTTGCTTGCCGACTTTCAATTTCACTACTACTTGATCTTTTGCTATCTCCTCCTGATGCCGCCAATCCTCTTATTATTTCTCCATCTTCTTCTTCTTCTTCATCATCTATTCCTCCCACAACTCCAATCGCTCCACCTGCTCTATCGATTGGATACACAGCTTTCTTGCTGTTCCTTCCCTTGTCTCTGGATTTTTGTTGTCTTCCTATTATATAACCTATGAATACTCCTAGCAATACTATTGCTAATGCAATTGCCATACTTATAAAAATCACAGCAATTACCGAGCGTATACCTGCAAGGTCATAGTAATGATGTTACTTAGAGTACAATACAAAAAAAAATAAAAAATCGGAGGAACTCACGTCTCAGAGTACTCCTGAATTGATCAGTTGTTGTGATCAACCTACTCATGATACCAGGCTGTCCGTGAAAATCAGCGTCGGTCAAGTATGGAAACCAAGCACGTCCATCATACAGGACGCTAGCATATCTACTATTAGAACCGGGTAGAACGATCCAACCAGCGACATGTAACAAACGATCAGATTGGACTCCGTTTTGAGTATTCAAGGAGACGCTTGGGTTTCGAAGTGGAACGAAAGCTATATGTTCAATCTGACTAATAGGATCTAATCCATCCACATTAACCCAATCATTATTTTTCCAACTCATTAAAAAGGCTGATCCAACTCCTCCTCCTATACCTGAGCTTTGCCCTCCAATGAACATTCCATTCGGTTCTCCTTGCAGCAATTCACCAATTGCAATCGATCGAATAGGGCCCGGTATGCGATTTTGAGTGCCGATGGGACTCCAAGTTGGCGTGGATGAATTCATAATCCATTTGGCAATTGAGACATCTTGAAGGGTTGAATTGAGTTCAAACTTGCCAACTGCCAATATTTGTTCTTGTGTTTTGCCAGTGAATTCAATTGCATTAACTACTCCTTTCAAGCCATTCCCCAAGCTGAACCATTGATTACTGTTTCCGGACCACAGACAAATCGATTGACATGATAGACTACCAACTTGTTGAAATCTTCCTCCTACAATTACTTCACCTGTTGTCATACTTTTGATCGTTCGAACTGTGACGTTTGTTCCAGTATAGGGTTCTACGTCTGCCATCATTTCCGTAGCCCATCTGCCAGATGTCAAATTGTAAGTATCTAGTCCATTTTTCCCACTTGGTGAAGTGAACACTCCACCAATCCATGCTACATCATTGACTACTTTGATCGACAAGACTGATCCCTCGAGGGCTTTAGTTCCATTTAATGGTTTCAGTGAGGACATCGTAAGGTCGTATATACCAATGTTCGAGACAGCATTTGTGCTTACAAACCTTCCTCCTATTATCAGCTCTTGTTCTTTGAAAAAGGCCCCAGCAAGAATTGTAGCACTGCGAGCGCCTATCAAGGCATAAGGCAATGAAGCGTTTGGATTAGCACCAGCGATAGCCTGTCTAGCCTGAATAATATGTCTAGGCTGAATAGCCTGTCCAGGTTGGTCAAGCTGTCGGGGGGGTATGGTGCGAGCTCCAATCGCATTATTGGGCGCAAGCGGAGGAGAGTTAGCACCATTCAAGGGGGGCAACTGGGTCATACCAGAGGGTGATGATGATTTGGCTTGGCTAGCGATTTGGTTTATTTGAAAATTTAAACCTGTGAGCAAGGGGCTCCCACCAGAATCGATCGATAACATGGCACTAGAGGGAGCTTCAATATCGCCAATCATGTCGAGGTTTCCAGCTAGGTAAAGTTCTTGGGGATTCGCTGCGCTGATTGTGGAAGCAGTCAGTTGACCAAAATAAACACCAACGTTAGAAGGAACCCAGGTAGAATTCTGTGGGCTGTAGACTCCCAAAGCGTGCTTTCCAGCATCATTCGAACGACCGAAAACATATAGCAATCCCCCAATCATTTGAAACGCTTGGATTGGAAGTCCAACGCCAGAATCGCGTTGAGAAAATGGCTCCCACACTTGACTTGAAAAGCCATACTTCCAGTAAGCCAATCCACCCAAGTCCTGGACAGTGCCATCAGTAGTGGCAGTGAAATTACCACCAGCAAAGAGAATACCGTCAACAGCTAATAGAGCATTGACTGCTCCATTCAAGCCGCCATTCGGCACAGCCGTGGGTGTTGCCGTCGCCACACCAGAGCTGCCACTTGAAACATGGAGACGGTCACCAGCTACAAACACCGTATGGGAATCACTAATTACCGACTTTGCTGCTGAACCCACCATTAAACGAGTCCCAAGACGGTTAACGGCACTGATCGGCGTTTGAGCTAGGGGTGATGATGAGTCAGTGGATGTCCCGTCTCCAAATGCACCCTTTCCAGCTATGACGAGCTCATAAACACTATTAGATGTTAAACTATGGAATTGATTAAGTGGAGAAGTTGATCGAAGCACAAGTTGATTGGCAACCATGGTGACAGGAGAAGAGCCTGAGACAGTGGATGAAAGTCGAATGGTGACCAATAAGTTACTACCACCAGATGCAGAATCGGTCAGTGTACCATTATAGAGTGTTGTTGAGAAGTCATCCGGCTTCCGAGTGTCGACTACTGTAGTCAAAGTTGCACCGTCGGAATTCGAAGTGGTGACAGAGAGCGAAGTACGACTTGAACAATCGTTGGTGCTTGTGCAACCGGGAGTTTGAAGGATGAGTTCATAATGTCCGAATTGAGGAACAGGAAGTGTCCAAGTGAGAGTAGGCCCATCATTGGGAGTTGTGCCCGGAGGCACTGTGGCAGTGAGGATCGACTGAACGGTACCGGGGAAGTTAGTGCTGGACTTGGTGACTTGCCAGTTTCCAGTCGTTCTTGCTGAATTGGATGGGGCAGCACCAATTCCAGTTCGGCAGGGTTGATGATTAGTTGGATTGTTCAATTGATCGACTGCATAAGCAGTATTCCCCTGAGAGAGCAATTGAAGTAAATGAAGACCAGCGACTGAGCCAAACCTTGATGTGATGACCAATTGAATACCCGTGAGGGCAGTATTAGGTGGAAATAGAAAATCTTGATATGGGATATTGAAGTCTCGTGAGAGGGTACAGTTAAGTGAGCAAGTATCAAGTAAGTTTGTGACTGGATTTATGAAATTCATGTTCAAAATATTATTGTTAGGAAGAGCAACCACGCTGTAGGAAGGAGCACACCATAAAATACAAGAATATTCAGATGGGTGATTTCAATACAAATTTCTTCAGAAGGGGAAAGGGACAAAAATGACATACTGAAAACCAGCTGTACCACCGCCGTTGGCGAAAGAGTTACCCAGTCTGATTCCCCCGACTGGAACGGATGTTCCGAGGTTAAGAGTGAAGAGGCCATTATCGAAATCATCATCCAGTTCCCAGGAGTTACCAGGACCGTCTGGGCCGGGAGGACAAAAAATGTTAGAAGGAGATTGATAACTTTGAAGTGCGCTAGGAGGAGATGCGTCCCAAGTAGCATCATTTGAAAGTGTGATGGGCGCGAGTGTATAGCCAAGGGAGACGGGTGAAATGGTATTATTATTATTTGAAATAAATTTATTGGAATCAAAAGAAGCAGAAGAGAGCGACTGATGATTTGTTGAGTTCAAACTTGAATTGATTGGTACAGTAAATTGACCCGCGATGATAAGGCTTTCACCGGAAGAAGTAATGAGTCGAAGTAGAGAGTAAATGGGACCATCGAATGGATTGGGCAAGGTTGGAGATTGAAAACCAGATTTGGGAGACCAGATGATTATATTGGGGATGAGATTGGATGAGAGAGGGTTTTGAAATTGACCGGCAATCCAGATTTCATCTTGTTTGGAGCAATCGATGGCGTGTACGGAGCCCTGGATGGAGGATGAGTTTGAGAGGGATGAGATAGAGTGCGACTTTGAGTCATATATTGCGATGTTGGCAGTTGATGGAGTTGAATTCAGGGAATTGAATCTTCCGCCGATGAACAACTGATTGGAGCCAGGAGAGGAACAGATGGTGTAGATTGAGCCGGGAGAGTCAGAGGTAGCAATAATGTTAGGGGATGATTGTTGTTGATGCTGTTGTGGCAAAGCGGCATGACGGATCAAAGTAGCACGATCTGAGCTGATAGAAGATGAGATATTTGATTTGGAGTGATAAAAGGAGAGAGTAGAGAAAGAGCCGAGTAGGGCCACTTGACCGAGAGCAGACCAATCGATTTCAGGCTGCTGCTGATGCTGATCATGACTTGAGGCGAGGATGAGATGAACGAGGAAGGCGAGGAGAAATGGAATGGAAGCCATATTGAAGAAGAGAGAATGTTTGTTTGTTTTTTGTAAAGAACGAACGATTTCTAAAAGAAATGAAAGTAAATGAAAGAAAGAAAGAAAGAAAGAGGTAAAATAGTTGATCAGCAATAAAATTTTTAATAAAATAATACCAAACTAATACAGCTTCGGGCCGAGCACGACCCGGAATAAAAAAAATAAGAGATACCACAAATCAGTGATTTTACTTTTCATTTCAAGACTCTTATAATCTTCAGCAATTAAAATAAGAAAGCAGAAATTTCAAGATGGTGAGTGTGTGGAAAAAGACACAAGTTGAAAAAATTTAAAATATTCTTTTTAATGGATTTTTTCCGGTATTTTTTAAAGAAAGGTGTGGGTTCTCAAACCTCCTTTTGCATTTGAACTAGTTTTTGAAGCAAGCCAAGGGCATTATTTTAAAAAAAATATGCTTGATTAACACATGTAGATCTTGTAGATTCATTTGAATTTTTATCCTTGTCCTTGTCAAGTTCTAAGCTTTTTTGCTTACCAGACAATGTTGAAATCATATTTCTCGAGTGAAAAGAGGGGGGATAGACATTCAGCAAAAATTTTAGAAAACACAAAAAACAAAAATCATGGTGTGGAAATTCATTCATTTTTAGGATCACTGCAAAAAAAAAAAACAGCTCAACTGGCACCAGTTGATATGCTGCCACTTTGATTTTGATTGAGTCTTAGTCAAGTCTCACCCTGACACAATGGTACTCCAAAATAGTGTTGTGGCAACATCTTGATCCATGTGCATATCTTCCTGAGCCCATGGTGCACTATGCTACACTGCCAGCATATTTGACTGGGCAGACTTTAAAAATTTGAGATATTGTACTATTTTCACCACGATTATCAGAAAATTTTTGACTGTGATTAGCCAAAAGGTCTGTTTACTGGGATCAAAGAAATGTTTTTCTTTTTAGCTTAAGCTTAAATGACAGGACTTAATATTAGAAGTGGCTTAAGAAGAATATTTAGATGAACCAATGCTTTTTATTTTTTTAGATGAAGCAACTGTATATAGTCTACAACAAATCACCACACTTGTGGTTGGAAAAGTAATGCATAAGATATTCAAATCTAATTTTGAAAAGACAAAATAGATTCTTAACTTAAATAATACAACACTATATATATTTATTTAATAGGGTTGTTGCTAAACCTCTTTTTTCATGTCTAAGTTTCTATTATTTCTGTTTATATTTTGCTCATTTTCATTTTCATAAAATTCATTGAGTTTGAACCAATTATCATTTTGAATTAATTTGATCCAGAAGTTCCCAGCTGCTCTTTCATCCTCAACCTTCCTTCTCGAAAATTCCTCAAAACAGAGAAGAATTATCAAGTTTGGGGAGGAGTGCTCTTTAAATCTGGGTGCACTAGTAATTATGATAGCTTAAAACCCAAGAACAATTGAGACATGTTTGAGCAGTCACATGTGGCTGAAGGAGGGTCTAAGAGCTTCAGGAAAATTTAAAAAGGCAAATAAAATTATCACCATATATACAGATTCAGAATTCTCTAATAAATCAAAAATTTAAAATATTTATTCTTGTTCAGCTTCTTTTTTTGTGAGTTTTTTTTTTTACACTTCAAAACCAAAAAAAAATTGTATTTTTTTGTAAAAGAATGATAAATCCCTCAGGAAAATTAAAAATATCTTTTTATATTTAATATTATAAATTTTGGAAATCCTGTTAGTGTCAGCTCAAAAAAAAAGCTAATGCTAGGCCGCACTAACAAGAAAAAAGAATCCCCAATATTTTTACCTGTTAGCTTGAAAAAATTGAAACTTTGGGAAGAACTGTTAGCATCAGGTGGATAATTTTGGAAATCCTGTTAGCATTAGCTTCATTTTAGAAAAAGGAAGCTAACACTAGGCTGCGCTAAAAAAAAAACAATCCAAATCATGCTAGCTGTTAGCTTAGAAAATTTGAAAATTTAGTGATGTTGAAATTCTAACTGCTCACTTGAGCTGACTCCTTAAATCAAACAGTGGTAACTAGCTTTTTCCTCATTTCTGCTTAACCCCTAGTCATACAATGCCAGGGGTGTTCAACTATGGGTATATAAACCTATAATATGAAATAAAATCATCATTGGTTCTTGTTCATTTCAAACCAGTTTGGAGACAAACAAGTCATCCAACTGCTCAAATCACTCTCGAGTTTTATTGTCACTGATCCATTGATCATTTTATATTAGTTTCACTGATCCTTTGATCATCTCATATTCATTTCACTGATCCTTTGATCATCACATCATCAATCCAGATTTTCTTCAAGTGAATCCAGTGAGCAGTAGCTTGATTTCATATAAAAAGGCTAACACTAAGCTGCACTACAAAAAAAAAAAAACAACCAAATTTTGTTAGCTGTTAGCTTAAAAAGTCAAAACAATGCTAATGCTAACTGCAGTGTTAGCTAAAAAACACTATGGCTACGCTGCACTAAGGCCAACTGCAGCTCAGCTGAACCACAGTTGACTCACCTTACACACTCATGAGATAGTTCATTCTCAAACTGCACACCAAAATCAATGGTGTAACCAATAAAATAAATGTATTGGAATTATCAATGTATTGTATTCTTTTTGCAATACACCTATTTTCATCAGGTTTGTATTTGATTGGAGTTTGAATACAATACAAATACATCATATTGGTTTGTGTGATACATTCACCACAGAAATATGGCTACCACCTGCATGCAGGTGGTGTTTCAGTATCCCATTGATATCTCAGGGTTAAGTGATGTTGTATCTCATATTTGATTTTAAACTCAATATTTTGGAGATCCCCATTTACTTAACTTTTGGAGCCCTGGCTTTCAATAATGGGTAAACAAAAAACCTACAGTATTGACAAAGCTTTTCCTTGAAAAGAAAATGACACATCATCTACAAATTACTGCAGTTGGTGTTTGAGAATTCTTCCAGTTTGGAAATGGAAAAGTCCAAACAAGTCCAAAGATGGCAAGCTTGATTTTCCAAGGACTGATAGAAATTGAACATGTCAATCAACTATTAATTATCATCTTTAAGAGATAGTCATGACTTTGTCCCTCTGATTATTATGAACACCAGTTGATGAACCAATTGGTTAATCCTACAACATGCAAATGGGGAACTTATTATTTTTTGAGTAAAAAACATGTACTTAGAGCAAGTCACTGTGGGGGCTAAATTAAGCAAGGCAAATTAAGCCATATTGAGCTTCCAAAACTTTGTTCAGCACCACCACAGGTACTAGTGGTGCTAAACAGGGTCGTAAAATAGATTCTTTTGGGAGCTATAAAAGTTCCAAATGATGAAGCACACCTATATGGCCCCACCATGGCAGCAGAATCAGCAACTATGGCAGGTGCAGCACCTGAAAATATATTTCACACTACCAAACTTGACTACCAGCTCTTGTTTTTTGTCCAAAACACAGGGTGCTGAATGCATACCAGAATCGCCAACAGTGGAGATTTTCTTACTTAGGATGAGACTAAACTTTGCTCAAAATTGTTAACTTTGTATTACTTTGAAAATTATTTAGTCAATTTGCCAGGGGTCTTAAAATTGAAATTAACCTTTGGGCTATGACAACTCCTTTGGGTTGTGGAAACATTTAGCCATACCTAATTGGTACAAATAAAATGGTTAC
>KN361508.1:2659-19355 GCA_000785685.1 Uromyces viciae-fabae
AATGCTCATGGTAGAACTACTGGAGTAATGCGCCGAAAAAAAAAAGGGCTGTAGGAAGAATTCCAGAAAAAATCTGCTCTCAAAAGGCAATGGAGAGCAGCTATTTATCAATGTAGCTGCTCCTTTTGACTATCCTTGATGTATTGATGTATGACAGTGTACTTAGTTATGCATCACTCACGTTTAAAATCTTTTACATAAAGGTCAGTCAATGCCAATGCGTCGACTGTTTGATTGTACATACATGCAACCGGGATTCTTTTAAAATCTTTTACATAAAGGTCAGTCAACGCCAATGCGTCGACTGTTTGATTGTACATACATAAATTTGAATTTCTTTTTTCTAAATTCTGAGACAAATCCATCAAGCCTTCTAGTCCATTACATATGCATATAGATGGACTAGGAGGGACTTGGCGCGGCCCGGAACCCATCTTTGCCAAGAGGTGAGGAGGAGGCAAGCGGGCAGGGGAGGAAAGCTGGGACAGGTGATGAAAGGCGGCTGACAGGCCGGGCCGCGCGCGGGCCAAGGTTTCTGGTTTTCTTCAGGACGACGAAAACTACTTTTCATCACCCGCTTGCGCGGGGTGTGTTAGACTAGAGCAGTTATTATTTGGCTCTCCATCTCAAATATCTATAAGTGCAAATAAAATAATAAATTAAATTAAAATAATTAAAATATAAAAATTGATTGCAGTTTTCAGACATGAAACATGTCTGGAGGCTGACACTCACCACCTATAAAAAGAAAATTACTCTTCAAGAGGAATTTTGGTCTCTTTTTAGAAGCCCTAAATTTTTTTAATAAAATTTCTGCATTTTCAATTTGTTTTTTCTCTAACCATAAGTCTTTATGAGCACTTTGGTTCTTAAATCTTACTAGATATAATCTTATATCTTTACCATCTTTTTTAATAAACTTCTGCTTCAAAGTTTTAGATGGTATTCTTATTTCATCTTTAAGCCTGAATTGCTCGTTGATTCTTGCTTTTCTGAAAAAATGTTTTTTAGAATCACTATTTGAATCAACCCTCAATTCAATAGTATTCACATGAAAATGTCTAGTGGTACAATCATCTTTGATTTCAAAACATCTCTCAGGATAATATAATAATGATATTTTGTGGTGATTCAAATAATCACTACCTAAAATAAAATACCTAGAATGAATAATTTTTGCTATTAAGAATTGCAACAAAAATTTATGTTGATGGAAGTTAAATTCTAAATCAATCAACCCTTCATTTTCCAACATATTGCTACAGCTACTCAATGTCAATGTAGATTTCATGGCTGTTTTCTTTTGTTTCCAATCAGGGATTATAGAAGTCAAATATTTACTTCCTACAACAGATTTGTAGGCACCACTGTCTAGTAGTACCTTACAATTTTTATTGCCACAAGACATTTTAACAAAATTGCTTTTTCCATCAATGGATGGGGACATAACCTCTACAGAATTAGTATGAATGATCATTTGATGAGCTTCATCTAATTCTTCTTCACTGATATCATCATCAGTGTATTCACCATTTCCATCTCCTAAAGCTTTAACTTTCTTTGAGCATTTCCTAGAAGTATGGCCAGTTTTAACACAAGTATAACAGGTGATATATGTTCCTTCTTTAGATTTATTCTTATCCTTTTCAGAATTTGTCTTGTTTCTGGAGGAACAATCATTAATGGGTTTATTGGAAGAAGAGATATAATCTTTTCTTCTTCCCCAATCGGTTTCATCTACAATATCTTGTAGAATATTGATAAAACTACCAATATCTTCATTAGTATGTTTGCATAAGCAATCGATTGCATAAGCAATCTCACTATCCATTTGAGATAAAATTTTGAAATTCAACATCTCATGTGTAATTTGAGGCTCAATGGACTTAAGCCTTTTATACTGTTTAGTAACCCAGTATGATACAGAACTTTGTCCTGGTATAAATTTGTCTTTCATAAAAGCAGTTTGTACTCTTCTTCTCCAGTTAGAATTTCCAAACTTAGTATGAATTGCTTCTTTCCACCAATCCCATGATTGTTTTCCAAAAGCATTTCTGGTACTTCTGTACCATTCAGCTCACTATCCATTTGAGATATTCATACTAGTCTTGATTGCATAAGCAATCTCACTATCCATTTGAGATAAAATTTTGAAATTCAACATTTCATGTGTAATTTGAGGCTCAATGGACTTAAGCCTTTTATACTGTTTAGTAACCCAGTATGATACAGAACTTTGTCCTGGTATAAATTTGTCTTTCATAAAAGCAGTTTGTACTCTTCTTCTCCAGTTAGAATTTCCAAACTTAGTATGAATTGCTTCTTTCCACCAATCCCATGATTGTTTTCCAAAAGCATTTCTGGTACTTCTGTACCATTCAGCAGCTACACCTTTAAATAAACTCCCCAGTCTACTAGTAATTAAGCTATCTGGTAAATTGGAATCATTTTTTAAAGTGTCAATCCACTCCATGAATTCAACATGGTCATATTCCCCTTCTCCTTCAAAAGTGGCCCAGTCACTTATCTTTGGTGACCCATGTAATATTTGTTTTTGGATTTCCTTATCCATATCTATGGGGGAGTCACTGGTTCCTTCAACTTTGATTGGGGTTTTAATTTTATATTCAAGATTTTCTTCTTTTGCAATTGGCACAACAGGCTTATTGTTCAACAAATTCAAAATTTTATCTAATTTATCATTAAATTTATTTTCCAAATTTAATAACTTTTCATCAATATGTTTCTGCAAATCATGATTATTTTCTAAAATATCATCAAGCTGATTATTGACTTCTACTTTTGGTGTAAGAAAATCAGGGATTTTTGAAAAAGAATTAATTTTTTCTTCTAATTTCTCTAATTATTGACTTCTACTTTTGGTGTAAGAAAATCAGGGATTTTTGAAAAAGAATTAATTTTTTCTTCTAATTTCTCTAAATCTCCTAAGGATTCCATTGTTTTAATCTGATTTTCAATAACACTCTCAATATCCGTGAGTATTTGATGGATTCCCACATAGTTTGGAGGTATCCAATGGTTACTAGAACGACCAGGGGGCTTGTCAATCTCACTCACTCCCATTACATTGTCAAATTTTTGAAGAAATTTATTAAAATCAGTTTTACTGGTATAATTATTAATTATACTATCTAGATAATTTCTTTCTAAGGTCAATTTCTCTGTTGAAGACCTATTTACAATGTTCTGTAAACCTTTTATAGCTTTATTCAAAGTATCAAAACATTTATTGTGACTATCATAAATAACTTGTAAATTATTAAACAAAACATTTATTTTTTCATCAATTAAGTTCAATTCTGGATGATTATTGGAGTGAAAAGATGATTTATTAGAAGAAGAAACACTTTTGTCTTTTTCTTCTTCATTATTATCAATTATGTTCTGTAAACCTTTTGCAGCATTATTTAGAGTATCAAAACATTTATTATGACTATCAAAAATAACTTGTAAATTATTAAACAAAACATTTATTTTTTCATCAATTAAGTTCAATTCTGGATGATTATTGGAGTGAAAAGATGATTTATTACAAGAAGAAACACTTTTTTCTTTTTCTTGTTCATTATTATCAATCTTTTCTAAATTTTTTACAATTTTTTCATAATTAGTAGGAAAAATAATATGTTCCTCCAAATTTACTAAATCAGTATCTTTTGATGGAAATAAATTAGAAAAACATTTTTCTATTTTTTCCCGATGAGGCCCCCAAGTGTGAGCTGGGTGAGATTTTTACTGAGTGTCTCTATTGCCCATTGGCCGTGACAAACAGTACACAAGATATTCAACAGTACTACAAGTAATTTTGTAGTACTGGATATATATTCAACAGTACTACAAGTAATTTTGTAGTACTGGATACTCTTAAAAGAGTGTCTTCACGCACTAGGCGGAGCTCCTTCTAGTATTTTGGAGGAGAGGTTGGAGGGAAATCCCTTCCAAGCTATTTTTTTATTATTTTTTAAAGGCACTGTCCTTCTAGTTTAACTAGAAAGAGAAGAGAGCCTAGTAAGTTAATGGAATTATGAAAAATGGTTATACTTAACTTGTTTCTTGAAAATATATCTATTATTTATATTTTAAACAAGTATGTAAGTTCTATTGTCTAATCTGTATTTTTCTAATGAATTCTGATCTTTAATCTCTGAGAATACAGGGGGGGTATTTATACTCTTTTCTTCCCCAAGGAAGAATCCCTGTATTTCACGGATTAAAGTTGCTTTGATTGGGGATAAAATCCCAATCAATTAAAAGGAAATTAATGGCACATGATAAGGGTAAATTATATACCCTTTATCATGTGCAAGGATATTTATTTCAACAAGAAAGATAAAAAGATTGGGGGATCTGCAGGATACATTTTCAAGAATGTGATCTTAGAAGATAGTATGCGCTTTTTATCTTAATCTTAAATTTGTGAAAAAAGGGTTTTTAATTTATTTTTGTTTTTATGACTTCATGGTGACGTGAACCTGGGTCATTGAATTTCACTTAACAGTAAAGCAAGCCTTAACTGTTAGACTAGGGCAGTTATTGTCTTGCTCTCCATCTCAAATATATTTAAGTGCAAATAAAATAATAAAATAAATTAAAATAATTAAAATATAAAAATTGATTGCAGTTTTAAGACATGAAATATGTCTGGAGGCTGACAATATAAGCCATGGCATTTGTTAGCAAGTTATTGGAAAACATTCCTGGTGAAAAGTCCAAAGATTAATCAATGGTAAATAAAATATATGAAAAAAAATAATTAAAAAAAAAGACTTCATATTAATTTATTAATTAACTATCATTTTTTAATTTTTTATTTGCTGTGGCTATTTTATGGTCAATATCACCATCATAGTATGCATCACAAGTATCATCATTGTTTTGGATGGTTTTAAATAAATTAGTTTTTTTTTGATTAATTTGTAAAGAAAATCCTACTCTAATAAATACCAAATTTTGTTGTGGCTGCATGGAAAAATGCTTGTACTCAGTAGCCCTCCATACCCTCCTTGCAATACCATCCAAGCGCTCAAAGTTGAGACCAAATTTACAATCAGCAAAAATAAAACCACCCCCTAACATATTGAAACCATCAGCTTTAGTTGCAATATTACCAGTTTTGGAATAAGTGGGAATCCACTGCACAAATGCAAATTCAAAGGTATATTCAATTTTATCAACATGTGGCTTATTGAAGAAGCCATCATAAGTATAAGAAATTGAAGTTGAAGCTGAAAATCTAGTGCCTTCTTCGTTTAACCTATTATCTGAGAATGATGGCATGCCAAGGTCCTTCATAAGTTTTTGGTTTTTTTTGGAGAGATTGATTGGCATATCGTTCAAAAGATTTTCCAATGGTCTCAGCTGCATGAGGGCCATCAGTTGTCATAAACTCAGTAAATTCTTCAAGTTTTGGAGTGATTTTAGGCTGAGCTAAATATAACTCAATTTTGGCTTTTGGCTTCTGGCACTGATTCCAGCCTGCCATATTCATCTTCTCCCCAAGAGAAGGAAAATTGAAGCAAGAGATTGGGCCAGAGAATGATTTCTGCTTTTGAAAATAATAGCATAGGAATTCTGGATCATTTATTTATTTTGGAGTCATTCTGCAAAAGGGTGTGAATTTGACAAATCCAATAAGATGATTTTGTGAAATAAAATCAAAAAACGTAACTTGAGTAGTGGGAAGATCAAATCACTTAAAATATGATTTCACAAAATTCATGGCCTTGGATATACTGGCTTGAGTAAGAACTACTTTTTCAAATTGAGTATCAAATTCATTATAAAGTTCTACTGGTGAGGGTTTACACATATAAAGAAGAAGACCTGTATGATTGGCACTCAAGGCTTCATGAGCATTGTTTTGCATGGATAATTTCTGAAGCTTGGCACCTTTGGCCTTATTATTAAGGGAATTTCTTTTAATTAAGTACTCCTGATGAGGAGTAGGTGGCCTAAAAAAAGAGGAAATATAAAGATTAGAAAATATAAAGATGATGAGAAAACATTATATCAGTATGATCAAAAAATTCAAGAGTAACATAAATACAGTTTAGGGAAGGAGGAAGAGAAGGAAGGGGAGGAAGGGGAAGATGTCTGCCTAGGTCTATTGGGGATTGATTCATTGTATCCAATGACAGTGAGGAGCGAGGAGGAGAGGGATGAAGTGGTGGAAGAGGAGGAAGAGAAGGAAGAGTAGGAAGAGGAGGAAGAGGAAGGATTGAGGGGAGAAAATATTATAAAAAAGAAATTATTCACAACTTAGAAGGGGCAGAAGATAAATATTTTGCTGTCATTTGGTGTGCAAGCTGGTGATCAGTTGGGTGTGGTTCAGCAGGCAGCATCAGGCTAGGGTTTCTTGGAAGAGAATTAGGCATACAGGCAGGGTAGCTCAGCAGGCAGGAATGCACAGTAGCTTGGCAGGCGGGAAGCTTGGCAGGGCGGGCAGGTAGGCAGGTAGGGTTGATTGGCAGGCAGATAGCTTGGAAGGGGGGGTGTGAGGTTATTAGATTGAACAACAAATTATTTAACCTACAAAGCTATATTATTATTATTTTAAAAATTATAATTATTATTTTAAAAATTATAATTATTATTTTAAAAATTATAATTACTATTTATTATGATTATTATTATTATTATTACTATTATTATTACAAAAATTAATTAATAATATTAATATCTTTTTTTATAATTATCTTTATGAAAATGTTATTTTATACTTGAATTCTTATTCAAATTTTAATATATGTTGCTCACCAACTTATATTTAGAAATATATTTATTTTACGTATTAAAAATTAAAATCATTAAAATCAAATAGATAAAACATATGAAAAAACATTTTTTACATCCATAACGTAGAAATATGTTCTATGGATGCTCCGTACTTCCAAAAGCTCATAAATATTACTTATGGAGACGTGGAGTGTAAACCCCAGGAGCTAGAGGGGTTTGAAAGAGCTGAAAGAGCTAATCCCGGATCTTTTGAACAAGGAATAGGCCAGAAACCCCCGGGAAGGAGTGGAAACCCCGCGCAAGGAGGTCTAATACAAAGGACAACCCCTTTGGGAACTTTTGACAGTGCTTTGGTAACAGGGAATCATCTTCTATGATTGGCCCAATGTTATAATACACATAACATGCGCCATGGATGTGCCATGTATGTAATTATGGTCTAGGTGGATTTCCCACCACATAATTACCTAATAAAATTATTCTTGAAGTGTTTTCACAAAAATAAATGACTAATTACCTTGATGGCTGATCTTAGTCATTTAACGTGGGAATACTATTTCCCCATGGGGAATAAATCAAAATAAAATAGAATTAATGACATCCCAAGGAATCCTGATTTATCCTGGATACTTGGAGACTTCTAGAAAAATCTAGTAACCTTGGTTAAAGGAATTTCCAAGGTTACATATGTAATATGTCAAATTTAAGTCAAAAACTTGACATACGATGTTCATTAGATATTTTTATTACAACTGTGTTAATAAATATGTAATAAAAATTATGGAGGGAAGGAACATCTCCCCTGACGTGTGAAAACACACCTGGGAACTTTCTGCGCCCTCATAGCGCCTTGTAATAATTTTTGGGAATATAAATAGAGGCCTTTAACACCCCAATTCCCACTTGCCCACTCAATTATTACTATCATACATACAAACCATTAAAACCTATTTATAAATAAACAACAGTAAGTTCATTTCTTGTGTCAATAGACCAAAGCTCTTACTCCTTCCTTATTCATAACATCACTGGGAGATAAATACCAGATTTGAGGACATTCCCCCCTCCATCTGAGTTTTATTACTCTCTTAAAAATTATTAGAAGAAGGACTATGGCCTCTGACAGTAGCCAGTCAGTTCAAGCCCCTTCCTAATAATTATTCTCATTTATTGAAGCATTATTTTCACTATAAGTGCACTTTAGTGACATTCACATACCTCATTAAGTCTCAGAAAGAGGTATATCCACAATTCTGTAGCAGAGAATACACTATAGGTGTAAAATAACAGCTATAAGCTATTATTCTCATCAATATAATATATAAATAAATATTATACTAGAACATATCAGGGCAGGAATAGTACAAAGAGTGATTTATACTCTTTTGTTTCATATCCAAGCCTGACAGCGAGCAGGAAGGCAGGAAGGGTTGGTCGGCAGGCAGGAAGGCAGGGTAGCAAGGCAGGCAGGTAGCTTGGCAGGGAGGCTAGGCAGGCAGGGAAGGAAGGAAGGGTTGCTTGGCTGGTCAGGAAGAGTAGCTCGGCTGGTAAGGCATGGTAGTTGGCAGGGTATCTTGGCAGGTAGCTAGGCTGTTCAGGCAGGGTAGCTTGGCAGGGCAGACAGGAAGGCAGGCAGGGTAGCTCAGCAGGAAGGCAGGCGGGGTAGTCAGCAGGGGCCAGGGCGGCCAGGTAGGCAGGAAGGTTAGTTGAGGTAGGTAGGCAGGCAGGGTAGCATTTAGGCTGGGGGGTAGGCAGGGTAGCATTTTGGCTGGCAGGTAGTGATTTGTCTAGGTAGCGTTGGCAGAGGTGGTTGCTGGGAGGTTACAGGAACGAGCAATTTAGTAATATAAATAGAACTGAAAAAGAAAAAAAAGAATGACTTATGGGAAAAAACTGGTAGGGTCGGTCAGGATTGGGGTAGCTTTTTGATGAGGTTTCGGATTGGAATTGAAAAAAAAAAAATCAGTTGTTTAGTAAAAGAAAAAAACTTGAAGGAATTGAGTGATAGATCCAAAAAAAAGGACTTATTTTTTATATAGGTTTTGTCTGGCAAGCAGGAGGAAAAAAAAAGAATAAATAAAAACAGTCTTTCAATAATAGAAAATAAAAAACCAAATCAATTGAGTGATGGATCTAAAAAGTGGATGTAATTGATGTTTTGGTTTGGTCTGGAAGGGAGGCCAAAAAAAAAAAAAAGAAAAAAAGTCTTTTAATAATAAAAAAAAATAAAAATAAAACAAAAAAATGAATACATTGTACAAATAAGATTTCAAGAATGCCACCAGGGTAGCCCTGGAATAGTGGTGAGTGGTTAGCTTCCTGACTACCCACTGCTGTTTCAGGGCAAACCTTTGGGTCCCTGGCTTTATTCCCATTTGGGATGTTATTTGGAATAGCCACACTAACCTTATGCACAGCTGCTTGTTAGTATAGCTGTAGTTTAGCTTTGGTTGTAGAATAGCATATCTGTAGTAGTAGCATAGCTGTAATTTTCAGTCTGACATTAGAAAAAATCAAATTTCTGAGGGCTAATTCATAATTAGCTCCATTTATCAGCTACATTAGCTCCAGGTATCAGCTAAAAGCTTATTTTCCGCTAATATGTAGCTTGAGCAGCCTTGAAGTGCCAAGCTGAAAATTCTGCAAAATTTGTGTTGCTGTTCAAAAGCTCAAGTAGCGCTATTTTAAGTGCAAAAGAGCTACAGCTAAAGCTTAACCCCCAGGAAGTTAGCAGGTGACCACTAAGCTACAAGAGTAACAGCGCTAAATTAACTTAGTGAAGCTGTTTCAGCATTTACAAAACAGAAGAAAAACTTTTTAAAAAAAAATAAAACTCCATGAAAAAAAAAGCTTATAAAAATAAAAATAAATGCCAAGCAATCAGCCTGATAGCCTGAGGAGGTGATAAAACTATTGAGGCAATTTTATTTTGTCCTAATAATGAAATTATTGAGAGTTGATATTAAATAAAATACAGGTAGATGGATTTGATAGATTGAGTGCAATAAATTTTGAACTACTTGACCAATTTTGTTCAAACTTAGTGAAAATGAAAGCTAAAATCATTACCTAAAATTATTTCTGTGGTTTTAGTAGATTTATTTGACTGAATTTGAGTGAGCCAATATGTTCTGATTTTGGCTGATCCTCAGGAAAGTGTAATGATTCAAAAAAAGCTGGTGAAAGCTTTTGATTCAAGAGAAAGACTTGAAAGAACCAATGACACAATTCAAGTGAAAGGGGTCCAATATTGAACCTCTATTCATCATTTTGTCAAAGGAATTCATAAGTGTAATGATTCAAAAAAAAGCTATTTAACTTTAAGGCTGTTGGTTCAAGAGAAAGACTTTGAAGAACCAATGACAAAATTCAAGTTAAGTGGGTCAAATATTGAACCTGTCTCCATCATCTTGTCAAAGGAATTAATAGTTGGAGAAAAAAAAAATGTACAAAGGTACCGAAAAAAAAAATAAGAAAGAAAGAAAGAAAAAAAAACAAATTAAGACAGAAAAAAAAAAAAAAGATCAAAAAAAAATAGGTTTAGCTAGACCTGTATAAATTTATTTATACTTTTAGTGTAGCTTCTACAGTAGCACAGCTGAAGATCAAATTTTCTACCAGAAAGAAAAATTTCTGTGAGTTGTACACAAGTTACACCACAAGCCAGAATAACTTGGAGCATGTGGCAACTAATGCTACAGGCACCCAATGAAAAAAAAAAAAAAATTAAGCTATGCTACATGGTAGCATATTGTAAATAACAATTAGGCTAACACTAAATAACTCAAGCTAATAAAAATTACCGCTATGCTACACTTTTTATGTCAAAAAGGGTAGCATAGTGTAGCTGCTCACTGTTGTTATTATTTTCCAGTTAGACCTTAGTCTATTACTAAGGGGGCTTGATTATTTTTGTCTGGAATAGTTATTTTCTACTTTGTGAAATAAATGATCAAGTTTGAGCTCCTTTAAAAATTAAACTACCCTGTTTATTGCTCGTTGATCATGTGGCTGCCTCATCTCCATCTTATTAAGAATTATTCTTTCACTTTGATTAGATTTTAGATCATTAATTTTATCACACCTGTGGGGAAATTGACTTCCGTCATTTTGGTGAGTTTTGTGTAAAGGCCAATTTCACGATGGAGAAAATGTATTTCTTTCCAATTGCTTGGAGAGAAGGTAACATCATCAAGAGTTCCCCCACCTTGATCGGTAGCTTGGTTTTGTGGATCTTCTTTACGGATGCAATAAATTGCCTCAATAGATTAGGAGGATGGGATTGTTAGTGATAAATTTGAGTGGATAGAAATGGAAGAAGACTTTCTTCTTGAGCCCAATGAGATTTTTTGTGACTCACATACTTGAATTTCCACCTGATTACATAGCCAGAAATTAATGGATTTCCCTCCAACCAAATTTTTAGCATGTTAGTCCAAGTTTCCCAAAGTTTCCCCTCTGTGCAGTAGATGAGTAATTTGAGAAATAACCTCATTGGGTATTTTGGTTAAATCTTTGAGCTTAATTGATTTGGATTGGGTAAGTCTTTGAGCTTCATCATCAGGTCCTAGGACTTCAAGATCTTCAAGATCATGGTCTTTATTTCCAAGTCCCACATCACTCCCTTTTTCATCTGCATTCCGGTGGTCTTCTTCATCATTTTCATTTTTTACTTCAATAGTCACTGCCTCATCATCAAAAATGCAATTGGAGTGCTTCTCAACTTGAGTCACACCTTCCTGTCCATCAGCCTCAGGTTCCTTGGTCACCCTTTCTAACAAATGGAAAAATCAGAGGACACATTTATTTGCTCTTGAAGCCAGTCAGCCCTTGATTGATAATGGTTGTCAACCAGCATTCACAATAAGAGAAATTTTATGACAAAAACCAAATTTTTATTTTCTTTGGGTCCCAGCTGTGTCTGGGTTTATTTTTTGGGATAGGGTACATCCCCTTGGCCATTTTTTTTTTTGGATCCAGAAAAAGTTATGCAATGGGTTGAGCTAAAAGTTTTCCTTGATGCTTCCAATGAATTTTTTTTAAACCCAAGTGAATCACACAGTGATTCCAATTGTCATCTACATGTGCTACAGCTTCCCCAATAAACACAAAACAGTTTCCTTTAGTAGTCCACACCTTGAGTGTGAAGTATTTGACACTGTTCGGGTTTTTTGTAGACTTGATTCTTCAATGTAGAATAGAGCTTCCTAGCCAGGACAGAAAAACATGTGTGGGGTAAAGGTTTTTCAGAATTTTTGCAAAACTTGAGAGCAGCCACAAGATACAGGTCCTCAATTCTTTTCCAGGGAAGCACCTGTCAAAGCTGCCAGAGCATCTTGGAGTTTTCGACTTTCTTCTTTTTTTATTTAACTTTTTGATAGGCTTGGTGACTGGTTTATCTGATTTAGATTCAGAACTATGATCTGCCATTGTTTTTTTTTCTTCAGGTCTTTTGGCAGTTTGAATATGTGAATTGAGTAGATTCTGCATGAGATTGAAGGCAAGCATTTGGGGAGGAAGTGAGGGCCAATGGTCTCTTGTAGCATTGGGATTGGTTCATTTGGATATTTTGAGAGGCTTTTTTAGCCTTGGCCAAAGAAAATTAAGAGCAGGAAGCAGGGGTAATGAAATTGGGGTAAGTGGGCATGTGGATGTTTGATCATTGTGCTGGAGGTTTGGAGGCTGTTGGGTCAACTTCCAAATTGGACCCAGGATGTGGAATGTTGGTGGTTAAGATTTGAAAAATGGGAGGAACTGAGTCCCACCTTGGACAAATCCTTTTGAGGAGCTGTCTAAAAAAGATGGTTTTTTTGTGTTACTGGTGTTATGTGACACAAAATTAAGCTTCCTGGGTCTGGAAAAATGGGAAAAAATGAAGTTATGTTGTCTGGCTTGGGTAAAAAGTAAAACATTTTGGTAAGGGTAACACCATTGTCTGGTAACAACTTGAGTGATGTTAGAAAAAAACCCTCAGGTATCATGACATATTGTAATCTTGCACCATTGCTTACCATGTGTAATCAAAGTTAAAAAAGGAATTAAAAAAGAAATTTGTTATTTGCAGGATACATTTTAAAGAATTTGATCTATGAAAATAGTATGCATATTTTCATTATTTTCAAAATCATACAAAGGGTATTTTTATTTTTATTTTGTGACCCCATGGTGGTTTGAACCTGGGTAACAGAATTAATCTTGGACCAAGGCAAGGTCACTGTTAGACCAAAGTGAATGTTACAATTCCTTCAGTCTCACAATTTATGATCATAAAATTAATACATATATTAAAAAATAAGGGGATTAATCTTGGCACCTCCCAAATTTGATGAAGCACCTCCTTTTTACTGCCAGAGGACATCCAGTTTTTTTTTTTTAAATATGTTTTAAAAATAATTTTATATTTTCTAAAATTGCCAAGTTTTCTTGGCAGCCTCCTGAGCACCCTTCTGAGCTTTTCAGCTCAAGAAGAAATTTTGAGGTACTGCTTATATAGGAATTTCACAAAATAAAAAAAATGGTTAATACGGGAAGTATGTGCAGTGGTAATATTTTTGAATTAATCTAATTACCTATGAGTCAATCCCTTGCAGGCTGTTGAGTCATATTCTAATTCCAATATTGGTCCTGTTCCTGGTTTTCTTCTTGAGTTACTTAAATGTACTATTCTACTATTGTTATTATATTTTTTTTATTTTATTAAATTTGTCTTTTATTTTTTGATTATGTAAGCAGCACCTCTAAATATTTCTTCTCTTTAAATAAAATAAAAACATTGAGTTTAATCAATTTCAAACTCTTTCCACTTTCACAAAACTCAGCCAACTGGAGTGTCCAGCTTTGACCTCAAAATCCATCTTAAAATTTCTCATGTGCTAGAAATTTTATTACATGTATTTCAACTTGATTGAAATGTGGGATAAATATTTTATATTCTTTGGGGAAGCAAAAAAAGTTGCTTTGATGTTTGCTTTTTGCAAAAACTGGTACATACTACATGCACCCAAATTTTGAAAAAGAAAAGCAACTTTGTTTTTTATTCCCTGTGGATAAAATTTTTATCCCATATTCCAATAAGGTTTGAATACAGGTGATAAAATTTCTAGCAAATATTTCCTGCATGAACTATTTTTTTTTTTTTTTTTTTTTTTTTTTTTGCAATTTCTTGGTAATAGATCACGCGGACTAAATTATGGTATATTGCAATGTGATTGAAGGAAAATGAATTGTATCTACATCACTTTATATACATGGTAAAAGCTATGTATGTAATAGTATTACGTAAATACAAAATTATGAAATACCATGGATACATCAAGATCTGTCAAACATTTTTGATGTGTGGCAGGCAGATGTCACAAGTAATGTTGTGGTACTCAAACGTGGACTCAATAAGAACTTTGTTATTTCACCATGACGGAGCAGGAACTCTCCACTTTTTATTTCAGAAATGGATTCTACACCAAAAACAACCCCTAGTCACTCACCAAAGGTACATCAAAAGTCCATAGTACAATCTACTAACACATAAAATATTACATACATAGATAGGAGGCTGTCTACAAAATTTACTGTGCATACTTACCTAATACATAACTTTAAATAAAACTTACACATGTATCAGGAGTCAATTACATCATTACACAGTCACATCATCATGCAGGGGCTTAGACATATTCATGTGAGGAAAATCTAGTAGTTCAGTTACTATTTTTGTGCATTGTAAATACTCCTGACACCCCTGTTTTATTGTACCCTAATTTCACCCCCATTTGTCTATATAAGGAGCTCTCTCCTCAGTGTTTTTCCCCCATCTAATTTTTAGGGAAAATAAATTCTAAGTGTAACTAGACATCACCCTAAAATAATAATAATACTTACATACATACCTTAAAAAGCAATACTTAAGAATCTTTAAGACCCTCATTGTATAGTTTAAGCATCTGAGACTATTGACATAGTCCAGAGAAGCTGCAATCATTTTATTTTATTTTATATTTCCTATATTTTAATTTATTCTAATAGAAATACCAAAAAGGAGAGCTAAGACAAATGTGCTCTAGTATAGAAGTTAAACAACAGCTTTGATAATTATTCTTTACCAGAACCCCAGGTTCAATTGCCTTTGATGACATAAAACTACTTTTTATCACTTTTATACAAAAATGTATTTGTAAATAGAAAATAACTTTCCATTTACAAGATAAAATTAAGCTTTAATTAATTTTCCTTTATTGGAAGATTAATTCTCATAAACTGAAAATCATCAAGGTAAATTATTTACCATGATAATTTAACTTGAATTAATCTCCCCTCATTGGAAGATTAATTTTCATAAATTAATTTTTATCAAGTTAAATAATTTACCTTGATAATAATATTCCAATTCATGTGAAAAAATGATGTCATTCTTTCAACACATGAAAGATTGATTTCATTGAAAGAAATCTGCTAAGATTTCATAGTACATTTGGAAAAATGACGGAGTCTTGAAGTACAGGTATAACTAAACCTTCATACTCTGCCCACAAAACCTCAAATAATATTTATTAATAGAAAATTTAGGAGAAACATAACTTCAGTCATATTTAAAGGTAAAACCCCTTCTCTGACTTGCAGTTCTTCTCTCTATTCCATCCTAATACTAGCTCCCCTACTGCGGCTTCACTCCCCTCTTATTAGAGGGCTGGGTCATTAAAAACCTGTAATATTCTGTCAATTGGTATTCTAGAGTAAGACCGATTGAACGGATGGCTTTAGCTAGTTAGGCTCAGTTCCTTTCTACCCCCCCTGCTTAAAAAAAGGGCTCCCCAGTTTGGTAGGCTTGCCAGGAATTGGGTGAAGGTTCTCCGCTGAGAACAAGCACTGCTTAATAGTTATAATACTATTTAAGTACTCTAAAAATATATAATAAATTCATATTTATTATAATTAAATTACTTTTGTCTAGTGTACCACTGCCTAAAAGGCAGTAGAGGTACACTAGTGTATTCATACAGCCTCACATATAGCCATTGCTCACATTATTTACCTTTCTTAGAGCCATAAAGGACTTGACTGAGCTCCTTGCTCTCACAGCTATCCTGCTGTCCCTTTTCCATTTTCTTTTCAAAACCAATCTGAGTGCTGGAAACACCCTCTTAAACTTCCAAATTCTTACCATCAACCAGGTTTAGCTTTGCTCCCTGCTCACTCTAAAATCACATCAACCCATCAGTTTATTTATTTTCATTAGGAAAGAAAGGTTCTTTACTCACTTATCTCTTTCTGAATTCTGCCACAAGGGCTTAAATACTCTAGCCTCTTTTGGAGTTTCACAATGTCAGCCTGACACAACAATCAGGAGGCTGCCAAAAAAGTTTGGCAATTTTAGGGCCTTTAAAATTATTTTTAAAAAATATTTGGAAAAAAAAAGAAGACTTGATGTCCTTTGGCAGTCGAAAGGAGGTGCACCATTGACTTTGGGTGGTGCCAAAATTAATCCCCAAAAAATTATAACCCAATAATATATAAAATAAAGTATCACAGTTTGCAGACATTAATATGTCCAGAGGCTGACAAGAAGAAGACTCTCAATTCAAGCAATGGTTCTGAATGCAAAGGAGCTCATTCTTTGAAATCTGCTATGCTCAGGTAATGGTGCATTGATTGGAATGCTTGCAGGATTTTTGCATATTGGGGAAGGGAAGGTGAAGCTTTACACCAACAGATGGATGATGGCTATTTTATCACTTAAATCTGACATAGGTTGGCTGGATTCAACCACAAAAGCTCAGATAAGTAGTTTTTTTGGCAAATCAGGTTCCAAGGACTGCATCAGTCTAGTGGGTTGGACAATCATAGGATTGGCCAATTGCCCCACCCTCGACAGACCCAATGTTTTCTCACGGAAGGGTCATTACAGTACTGCAACTGTGGTTGTTTATGATCACAAAAAGCAAAT
>JNCO01002325.1:0-19355 GCA_000785685.1 Uromyces viciae-fabae
ACGGGCTACATGGTAATCACTGCTCATTACATTACATCAAATTGGGAACTCAAGAAGCAAATAATAAGCTTCCGGACACTCCTCTCACCACACACTGTCCTTGTAATCGCAGATCAACTCAGTCAAGTAATTCTAGAGTGGAAAGCATTCCATGAGGTTGCGTTCATCACACTCAACAATGCCTGTGAAAATGACGTTGCTGTACCCCAAGTCCAATGGTTTATCACCGATCGATCCTCCTCCGCAGCCTGTGCTGCATCATCTTCTTACTTCCATTTCCAATGCACCGCTCACTTCATCAATCTTGTGGTCAAGGACGGTCTTTCAAAAGTTACACGAGTGGTTGAGCGCCTACGGGATTCTGTTAAATACATCCATGGATTGTCAAGCAGGATGGAAAGTTTTGATTGGGCTCTGGTAAGCTCCAATCTCGATCCTAAGATGAAACACCCAAGCAAGGATGTCCCAACACAATGGAACACTACGTACCTCATGATCCCGTCATTGGTTCCTCTTAAGTTAGCATTTCAGCAACTTGAGATGGACGATGAAAAATTTGAAGTTTGCCCCTCTGCACAGGACTGGGATGATCTGTTAGTTATGAGGGACTTTTTGGAACCTTTCTACGATGGTCAGTTGTTTCACTTTTATTTATTGATTTTCAATAGTCTTTTTGATTTCGTTCCCTCTCTCTTTTTTTTTAAATGGTAACTCTTGTATTTATTCATACTTATGACTGATAATAACAAAAAAAATATTCTCAAATCTAGCCACCCTTCAATTGAGTGGTACTCAATACACGGCAATGAATCACCTATTTCTAGTGATCAGAAAAATAGAACATGCCATTTTTGAATCTACCAATCTCACTGACAGCCATCTGTCCGAAATAATCCAACCAATGAAAACCAAATTCCTCAAGTACTGGCAGCCAATGCAGCAATTTGCTGCCATTGGACTTGTCCTTGACCCTCGCTTCAAGATTTGCTACCTCAAATTTAGCCTTGAAAAAACTCACACGGCCCATGAATTAAATATGTTCTTGGGTCAGGTTTGTGAAGCAATTTTGAAACTCTCAACTCTCTATGCTCCTACAAGTACACTCACTAATCCTCCAGCCAAAGCTGTGGCAACAGACAACAAGAAGGTTGACGACGACACTGTAAGAACAAAGCAGGAAATAGCTAAATCCCATAAGGGTGTTCAATTACGCGGGCTTCAGATCAAGACTAGGTAAAACTTGTGAAATGTCACGTGATATCCTCCCACTCCCGTTTCCTCCTCTTTCACACAAAGTTTGCCTACTAACACTACAGACACTTTGCAGTTCCTTCAATACATCAACGGGTCTCCGGATGGTCTTCAATGTGATGCACCTGGGGCCGAGATTGATCTTTATCTCAAGGAGCGGAACATTGTGGCTGACGATGACACATTTGACCTACTTGGCTGGTGGAAGGTCAACGAGGCCCGGTTCCCTACCCTTTCAAAGGTGGCCAAGGTCATCCTGATGGCTCCTGCCACATCAGTGGCCTCTGAATCCGCATTCTTCACTGGCGGGCAAGTACTCAATGACTACCAGTGCCGTCTGAATGAAGACAGCGTGGAGGCCCTCTTGTGCACTCAAGATTGGAGTATGAAAGATTAAAAAAAAGTATTCTTTTCATTTATTAGCATGTTTTTTTAAATTTTCATTTAACCTGGATACAAGCTAAAATTCCAAATACATGCAAATAATCAGATTGCATTAAAAAATGAAACAGGACTCTTTTTTACTGATAAGCATGAAAAAAAAAGATGAAAAATTAAAATTAATCAAAAAATAAAAGTTAAAGAAATTTTTTATTTATTTATTTGTATTAACTTAGGGTACTGTCTTTCCACTGATACATGTCATAAAAATAAAGCAGCTACACCTATCAATTTGTAATTAAGAATAAGAATACAAAAATCTTTTATATATGGCAGCCCGCGGGCCGCTGGCAGGCTACCCGGGAGCCGCCAGACCAGCCCGGTTGTCCAATGGCTTAACAGACAGCCGCTGGACTGTCAGCTGGCTACTATTTTAGAGCCAACTAACAAACAGCAGAAATAAAACTTAGAATATTTTTTATAAACAAAAATAGTAATAAATAATAACAAATAGTAAAAACTATATTAATGAGTAAGAATAGTAAGATTATTATTGCATAAAAGACTCTGATTCTTGAAACTCTTTCTTACCGTTGGCACATATTTTTTTTACAAAACATGAAATTTCCGCAATTGGGTTTCCTCACTCCTACTTGTGAGAAGGGTTGGCACAAAACCATTCACTGCCAACTATCAAGTCACCCCTAACCACATAGGTGTTTTTCTTTGGAGTAGTATCCTAATCAACTTTTACCAGCGGTGGGCAGATACGTTATGGTACGTTACAGAAGCCTAATTGGGTAACATAATAAGTAACGTAACATAACTTTGTTTGATTTTTTTTTTTTTTTGTAACATAACTTTTTTTTTTTGTAACAAAACTTTTTTTTTTTTCAACGAAACCAATTTGTGGTATGTATTCAAAAAAGAAAGGGTTATAGAAGTGGCATTTTGCCTAGTGGTTAAGGAGTCCCCCTTTTCAATGGATGAGCAATGAGGTTGTGGGTTCAATTCCCACTGTGAAACCCTTTCAACATGGCTTCTTGGGAAAATACTGGTACAAATGATCGTTTATAGTTAACTTGGGAAATTTGATCTTGCCTATATTGATTAAAACTTTTGTAAACCACCAAATTCCATGAAGTTACTCCTTCTTTATCCACATTTAGGCAAAAATTTAAGTAACAACACCCAAGTTATCCTAAATTGGCCAAAAATGTAACGTAACCTGGTTCCTGTAGACTATCTGGGGAACGTAACTAGCAAAAAAGGAGCCCTTTTTCTGCAGGAGATATCGTAACTTGTGGTCAGGTATCTGGAACTGGAAGATAACGTAACTTTAAAAATTATGTTACATTCAAAGTTATCCATATGGAGAACGTATCTGCCCACCGCTGCTTTTACATACGGCTACACATGAATCCAGGAGCAAGATTTCTGATTTTCCTGATTCATTCAGTTGAGACATGAGATTCTGAGTTCAAGTTCATTCCATCAAGAGGCACTTTAGGCTGACTACAGTTTCTCTTTCCCGTTTTTTGTTCAGATTTTCAGTGTGGTCGGATGCGTTACAGTGACACGTGGACGAGAGTACGGACGAATGATATGTGATTATCCAGAGCCATCCATTCGAGAATTTGAAATGCGCGATCTGCCAAGGTCTGACTCCTCGAGAAGAGGTGATGACTGGGATTACTCCAATTATTATATACCAGTGCCGAGACAAGAGACGAGAACTGAGAGATCCCGTAGAATTGATGTTGACAGTCAAGATTACACAAATCCTTTCCAACAAGCTGTCTGCTGTGTGAGCCAACCAGAAAGTGCTGCAAGCCAACCAGAAGGTGCATCGGCATTGAGCTCAACGAATATCAATCCAAAAACACCATTGTTAGGATATATTCGCAAGTCATTCTTTCCAGAAAGATTTGAACTAAATGGATTTGAACATCTTGTAATCCCAGTCAAGATAATCTTTCCTGATGCTTCATCTCTAGCTGAGATAAATTTATTACAAGTTATGGATGACGGAGAACTATGTGCAATATGTTATCAACATTTCAAAGATCCTAACAAGAAAGGAGCTGAAATCAAGCCTGCCAAAGGAAAAGAGAGTAATAATCTTAAGCAAGTCAATGAAAAAGGGATGAAAGAGTGGCAATTCCAGGAAATTCAGTCATTTGGACCTTGGCAACACTATTATCATCCCAAGTGTGTTCAAAAATGGCTGGATCTTGAACATGATACCTGTCTGTTATGTCGCAGCAAAAATACTACATTCAACATACCGGCATTTAACAGTTGAATATACCAAAAAAATTATGAAAAAAAACATAAATTTTATTTTTTAAAGAAGAAAAAAAAAACATAAATTGCACGCTCTTATGGATTACTGTGTTTTGCTTCTTTTTTATACATGGGCCTTACATTTTAATTGTTTTATCCTTTCTTTTTTATTTGTATTTCATTGTCTCGTTTTTTTGCCTTTTTATTTATTTATATATTTTATCGGCTACTTTTCTTACTCAATTTTTTTCTGGTGCTCTTTTCATTTCTTCATGTGTGGCTTGGAAGGTGTTTTCATAATTATCAGCTTGGGTGGTGTGAAATGAGACGATGTGAGAGCAGAAAAAAAAGCAGGAAGAAAATTTAGGATTAATAAATCAAAAAATGCTAAAGGGAGGGAAATCAATCAAAAGAAAGAAAGGTTAAAAAAAGAGAAGACTACAAAGACTAAAAGAAATGCAAGGGAAAAGCAATTTTAGAAAAAGAAGAAATAGAGGAACAGAACAAAATATGGCATGGGACAAAGTACAATTTGGGGGAAAGAACTTAGAAGAAAAAAAAAGAAAGAAAAGAAAGAAACTAGAAGATACAAAGAGAGCAACTTTTTCCATGAAACAATCTTTTAATTTTTTTTTTTTTCCAAGTTCATTGCAGCATCAGAGACTATTATGATAGTCCAGAGAAGCTGTGAATAGTTTATTGTAATTATGTTATATCATTTTATATTTACTTGATTTTTTATATGATAAGATACCTTAGAGGTGTTGTTTTTCCACAATTATGGTTCTTTCATCCTTCTTAGTTATCTCAAATACATTTTTTATTTATTTATTGTTAATTACTTTTAATGATAGATAAATACTCTTTACTCAAAATTATAACATGTTAGTTTTATAATCTTGTTTATTTATCTAATGTAATTCATGATAGTAGTTACATTACTGGTCATATTCATTTATCTAATTTAGTTCATGATAGTCACCTATATTAGTGGTCTTATATATCTATATTAATTCATGTTAGTTAATTACTATAGTGGTCTTTTTATTTATCTTCTGTGATTCATGTTAGCTAGTCACTTAAGATTATCTTGTCCTGATTCCATTATAGTGTTTCAGATGTTTTAGCTCTCACTAATAAACATGTTAGCTTTATTAGTTAGACATGCCACAGGTGTGTGACATGTAATTTTCTCTTCTTATATTTTTTATTTTCTTCTATGAAATAAAAATTATTGAGTTTGAGCTTTTTTATCAAACAACCCACTGGTCTCAAGCTCCTCTTCTCCTTGTTCAAAACCCTTCTTCTCACTCTTAAAATTAAATTCTATCTGTGTTAATCTTATAAAAACAACAAGAGGTGAGCTTCTAATTTTGCCCTAGTAACCGCATTCAAACAGGGGACATAAATTGATCCACTTCAAGCGGATGTGAGACCTGTGTGGGCCTTAATGATGCACTGTCATCTGACATTCTAGCTGGCATATCAAAATCTTAATTTGAAAACATCAGCCACTAGTGTATTTTTACGCCTCATGGCACATGCAGGTTCATGAACTACATAAGCTTGACATCATGATTGTTGGCAGGTCTGTTTAGATCTAAGAGCGTCCACTATTTTTCAGCTAAATCTGCTGGTCAAGTGATCCCCAGTTAACTAAAAGTTAACCGGATCAACTTGATTTTTGAATTGGAATTGGCTATATGTACCAGTTACCAAGCTTGAGTTGAGTTCTTGCAGGAGGAGTATTCTGGTGCCTTGTCAGGCTCTGTGATGCCAGGGGCTGAGTACCCTTTAGCTACACAAGCTGAAACTTGATTAAAATTAGTTTGTGGATTATTTTTACTGTTGGTTTGGTATAATTTATAATATAAAAACACCACCAGAAAAATGTGACCAATCAAGGTGAGTTGCTTTCATCTAACAATGTTCTTAAAATTTTCTAACAATGTTCTAACAATGTTCTACCAATGTTCTAACACTTTAAAGGTTTTGCACAAAATCCACTGTAAACATCATGAAACACAATTGCAACTGGTGTGGTAGTTAACACATTAATACAATTTATGCAAACCATGACATATGAAAATTTTATGTAATCCAATTCATGAAATATTTATCTAATCCAATTCACAGATTGGGAATAAGTGCAATTAAGCCATGTTCAATTTTGCTCTGATATTTTTTGTATGATTTTTGGAACCACAATTTTGGTGTGTTTCATTTGAGGGGCCTCCAATGGCACTTATGAAAAATGATTCAGAGAAAAGTTAGGCATTAAATAGCAACTCCTTGCATTTTTATTCCATCAGTTGTGAATACTCCCTCCCACAAAAAAAATATTTGAATTAACTGTGGTGCTATTTTGCTAAGAATTCAAATGGGTTATTTAGTGACAATGTAACTTGTACATTCTGTTGTGATGATCATGCATTTCATCATATTGAAAAACATTTAAATCACATATGGTAATACAAAACTATGTAGTTGGATTTTTTTGTTTATTTGTGGACTTTTCTATTCAGTTTATATGTATCTTTATTTGCATGTTACATTTTAATTCGTTGTAGTTTCTGGAAGTGAAATAAGTTGAAGTACAATAATATTTTTGTTTCACATTTTGATCTTGGTTGTTTGTATATCTTTTGGTTTTTGGCTTGTTTTTTTTTTGGTATTTTTTAATTTTTAATGTTTATTTTTCATTTTCAATGTTTGTATATTTAGTTTTTCATTTTTTAATTTTTGATTTTTAATTTTTAATTTTTAATTTTATTTTTTTAGTTTTGCGTTTTTATTTTTATTTATTTTTTATTTTTTTTTGTTTGAAATTTATCAGCCTAGGCTCCTTTGCATACTTTGTGGATCCCCCATCCCTGCCTGCTGCAATATACTCCACAAGAAACCCTTATCTAGGTTGGAGAGAATTGACATGTGTGTTGTTAAGGCGCATGCAGTTATATAGTACATCCAGAGTCCTATTGCCAGAGTTTCATGGGACATTGGTGAGCGCTGATGAAGTCATGAGCCAAGGTGGAAAGTAAAAGTAATCGACAGTTTGGTGAGCGGCAACAATCTTTCATCAGAAACTGCGTTGGGAAAAGCATGATGTAAGCTTAATGTTGTGCCCAGAGGGTTTTAAAGGCATCTCAGGGAGTTTGGAACTCGCACATCCTGCAATCATCACCAAACAGATTTTTGTCTACTTCCCCTTTACAGTTATCCACCACCACCAATCCAATGCGACCAAAATGAATGCCAACAATAATATCACATCAGACAAAGTTGAGGAGGAAGTTGTTTGCCTCGGTTCTGTTCTTGGCCCTGTTGTACCAGTTGAGTCAATTTCCGGCTCCCTTAATTTCAAAAGTAACTGCACTGCCATTTTGAAAAGAGGATATAAATACACAAATGTATAGAGTTGGCCCAGCGCCATCGTTGGACACGTTGCCGAACCCTTGTCAAGTGCTCTGAATGCAATCATTGGCCCGATTGGCTCAATCTCTGTGGAGTTCAACTGCACCAATTTGAATACCAGTCCATTGATTTGGATGAATGCCAATGTATTAGTGACTCCCACTCAACGCAGCGGAAGCAAGATGAAGGTATTTTGTACACTGTTTTGTTGAAAGACCAAAGCCAACTCAATCGTCGAAATCTTTGATCACCATTGAGTGAGTATTACGCAGGTAGATAACTATTCCCAATGTGGGTTTCCCAGTGTGAAGCAGATTGATTGCAGACTACTTTCCCAATGTGGTCAAACTTGTCCTCCGACTATTACCCAGTACACCTGTAAAACTCAGCTTCTAAAGCATCAGAAGGAGGCTTTAGAATTCATACTTGACTTGGAATCACCTTGCTGTACCCGGCTGAAGCAATTGTGGGACCAACCGGCAACACAGTGGCTTGTGAAATACTTCAATATGCTGGTAGAGCAGGGTAGAACAGTAAAAGTCAATTCGCTCCTCAAGGGTGTATCCTAGCCGACAACATGGGTCTGGGAAAAACATTGACGTCGTTGGCCCTAATTCAACAAACCGTATCCGAGAGAAGCGTATTCCAACAAGCACACCGGAATCATGCCCAAGCCACATTGGTGGTATGTCCCCTCTATACCCTGCCAAACTGGGAGCTTGACATCCATTGTCACTTGGATGCGAATTTGACAACATACACTGTAAACCATGGGAAGTGTGTTTGGCAAGAAACTCAAGCATCAGACTTGGTGTTGAAAGACATTGTATCTCGATGCTCCAATGAAAACATCCAAACACTTCACAGCATCAAGTGGTTCCAAATCATGTGAGAGTGACAAAATAGATCTCTTGAACGAGCACAGTAGTAAGTGTTCCAAAAACTGATTCAAGAGAATCATAAAACACTTACCCTTTTCAAAGGAGGTGACTAACATAAAAAACCCCTTACCGCCATAGTGAGCGAGACAATTGGGGACTTACCAAACAAGAATGGATTACCACCAATTGAGCGAAATGGCTCATTGTGATGAACCCTTCCAAAGCTTGTAAGCACTCTTCTGCAGCTGCACCTTCACAACATAAAAGGCAGCTTCTGATGCCGTTCTTTTACTTCAGGAAGGATAAGAGGAATTCTATCGGCCTATCCAAATTACATCAACATCTTATCATTCGTTACCACCCTAATTTTCTAATAAAACAAGTAAAACATAAAAACTTACATCTTCTAAAAAAACTTCATTCAATCAACTTCTTCATATCATAAAACACCATTTTTACGCATACGCTTATATAAGGATAGCATACCGCTTTGCCTTAAGGTATGCATGAGGTTTTCTTATTTCTACTGATACTAGAACAGATCTATGGCTACTGTGCCGATGCGCATTTCAAATTGTACATAGTTGTCGCATCTTATCAATGCTGAAATATAAACTTTGCCTTAAGTCTTGCAAATCTAACAAATCATACTGGACCAAGCACAGTAGGAAACTTACCTTGCTAAAAATCAGAAATAAAAGAGACAGGTGCTAATAACATTATTTCTTCCCTTTTGTTTGATCAGCTTAATCCGGGATATATCTACAGCAAGGAGAAAATCTATATTTGAATTGAGAAGCGAGAGGAAAATTTGTCTAACTGGCTCACCGCTTCAAAATTGATTAAGTGATTTCTATGCATTGCTCAAGTTTGTAGGAGTAGATCCGTGGTCAAGGGAGAAAATATGGAAGCGGTGCATCAGTGATGTGATCAAACTCAAAGCAATCCATGCGATTGAATCGGTCCAAGACTTAATTGCAGTAGTATCTCTGAGGAGAGTGAGATCGGCCGTACTGAAACTGCCACCCAAGCTGGAGGAAGTTGTATTTCTTGAACTGGAGTCTCCTTGGAAAGAAGAATACCTCCATTGATATGCTGAGTTTGCCGATTGATTTGGGATTGATCGTAACCTAGACAACGAATGGGACCCAGGGGAGTTTTTTGGAACTCTTACAATGCTTCAACTTTTTTGCAATCATCCGGCGGTACCAGATCAGGATACGTCCCTCCTTCCCCAAGCATCAAGGTATTCGAAATCGCTTTGGAAGAGGTGCAGATAGGGTACGTCCAGCTTGACGGGACTTGTACCTTAGCCACAGGAAAGGAATGACTCAAAAAAATCAAAAACAATTGTCATCCCAGGGTATTTTTAGCAACAATAGAAGCAGGGGGGGGTGGGGATTGACCTGACTTGTGCTCAACGGGTTTATATTTTGGTCAGTGCAGTATATCTATGGGAAGGACCATAACAACTGATGATGGTGCTTCATGATACCCATGGTTGAAAACGTAGGATCCTTGCTGGAATCCAAGCATTGAGGATCAAGCTGCTGACAGGGCTTACTGCCTTGGGCAACAGCACCCCACGGTCATAATTCAATACTTTATCACAGGAAGCATTGAGGAAAACATCTTGCAGGTAAGATTAGGTTTATAACGGAGACTACAAACATCAAAATTCAATGGCTCATTAGGAGCGCTAAGTAAATAATCTCCTCATTCAGATTCAAAAATGCAAGCAACAGTTATCGAGGTAGGCGGTCTTGTTTTATAGTTTGAAATGTATAATTTTTCTGACTACTACAAATTTTTAAACCAAACTATCTACAGATTGACGTTTGACCAATGCCCATTGGAAACAATGGAGTTGGCAAAGCTCATTAAAGAAAGCTTAAGGAAACACAACAGCCAAAGCAAAATGTTGTAGATACAAATATACTGTAGACACTAAATTGTAGGAAATTGTACAGCACCCTTGCTGCGGAATGCAGCACGAGCTATGGAGGAACAAGAGTTGAGGAAGTTGGGTGCATAACAATTAATAGGTTCATTTTCCGACACAGATGGATCTTCCTCTGGGTTAATAGCATCCATTCTCTGACCCACCAACAAATGATGCTTGATGCAATATTTGTATCCGTGTTCCTCGGCCAGTCGCTGAGTGGTGAGAATGTCAAGAAGGTGAGCCAAGGTGGTCAATTCATTGGATTGCCACGGCAGATGGCAGCAATGGAGAATACCCTCCGAATCCTCTTCGGCATCAGAGGAGCACAAGGGATTGTTAAATATTTTTCTTATTTTGGAGGGCAATTTCAGATCAACACATGTATTGACACGGTATTGAGAGAGCTGTTCAACAAAAACACAACAGACGTGAGAAAAAAAAAATGAGAATGAGCCACCCATGTGAACCAGATAACAGTAAACATGAAGCAAAGTGTCTGCCTGACCTGCTTGTGCCATCTTGATTTTTTTTGCCAACGGGCTAACAGAGAGGAGTAATGTGAAACCCTTCATCACAGATTTCACGACAACAGTCACAAGATTATATAAGCACTCAATCCAGCCACGATACTTAGTCCAACAGTCCCCCACACCCCTTCTTAGCTCAGTAGAGATCTTTTATTGTCTTCTACTGAGTTAGGTAAGCTCTTGTCAATTTCATTCTCTTATTACCTTTCTTTCTTATTTCTTATTTCTTCTTTCTCTATCATCATATTGTTTATTGTCCTGAGAGATCTTTTATTGTATTCTACTGAGTTAGTTAAAAGAAAGGAACACGCTTTGGTTCTAGAAAATCTCTCCCTCAGACTTCTAGTCTGTTGTATTTGCCGTACCGTCTGTATCTTTAGTGAGAGCTTGACAGAGCTCTTACACTTTTTTTCTTCTCAAACCAACCTATATTATTGATTATCGCCACGCGCAACGTACCGTTCATGACTACGCGCAAGGAAATCCTACCTGAAGACTATAACGACGACCCTGAAACCATCATCGGTAAAGCTAACACGGAAAAACACCTCCTAGCCAAAGAATCGTACCAAGAACCAACCAATCTAGTCCCTCTACCCGGCTCACCGGAGCTACATCCACTCATCTTACCTCCACTTCCTCCCAGTGACCCCCCCTCCAGCTTTTTAAAACCAACGTCAAACCCGCACCCACTTCAAATCACAATGCAACCTACCACGTCCTTGGGCCCTACAAATTTGACACGTGCGCTACCTCAGACGACTGAAGAGCAGACAACCAAGGCCCCAGAAGCGCTGAATAATTCCAAATCAACCGGTAAAGCCCCCACCAAATCCCTCACCACCAAGGACTACCTGCAGCGTCTGATGGCAGCCCAAGCCAACAGTGTAATGCAAGCCCAAGCGGAGAGAGCAGCCAGTGCAGAACAAATTGCTAGACTAGAAGATGTCAGTTTTCTAGTGCTTTATTCTTCCACTCACATCCTCTTCTGTTTCTTTTTTATTAGTCTTTACATTTATATTATAAATTCAATAAAATACATTAAAAATTATTACATAACTTAAACTTAATTAAAAAAATAAAAATAAAAATATCTTATTATCTTATTTAGTCCTGTTGTTAGTTGCAACAGTTAAAACATTAGTCCTGCCCTACGTTTAGTTAGTTTTCAACTGTCCTGTTACAAGTGTAACAGTTATTTTTTGTCCTACTACTCATATTGTCAGTTTTATTTAGTCCTGCTACGCGTGTAGTCAGTTTTCCCATGTCCTTGTCTAGTTTAGTCAAGTTTTGTCCACTAACTCTCTTGTGATGTGCAAGGGGGTCTGTTGTCTTTTCTTTATATCTCATGACTTTGTCCTTGGTAATAAAATCATCGAGTTTTGAGCCTAAAAATTTTCCTTACTAAAAAACCAGTCCCCAGCTCCTCTTTCAAAAATCTCTCTTTCTAAAAATCTCCCAGTACTAAAGCTATAAAACTAACAGAAGATGCTCTCCTCCTTCTGACAACCAAACTTGAACCCTCTGCATTGCCGACAGAACCAGCTGTCCCACCAGCAAATGACCGTGTCAATCTACAAAGGTTCCGAGTTGGCGACAGACCTATTTTCACCAGGCCATTTCACCAAATTGAAGCCTTCCTCAACTGGATTCACGCAACACAAATCTTCTTCCGAGCGAAAGGGGTTACTCACGATGGGGACAAAATCACCATTGTAGGCAGCCTAATCCGCGAAACCAACCTTCTCACTTTCTATGTGAACGAAGGGGCCACATTCGTAGAAAAATACTGGGAGGAATTCAAATCCAAACTCTTTGAGTTCACACTGCCTCCCCTCTGGCAAACCACCCTTTGACAGAAAGTACGCTGATTAAAAATGCCAGACACAGACCTTTATTTCATACAGCACGAGGGCCCGAACTCTTCAAAGCATGATAAACTTTGACGTGCTATCCTTGTCGGATTTCGACTTAGCGGAAGCCATCACCTTTGGTATGCCTGAAGACTTGCGCTCAATGGTCAACAATTTTGAACTACTACTAGCCGAAACCTTCAACTACAGCACATTTGAGCGCTGAACCGCCCTTTTCTTCGAGGGATTACCCAAGCGTCCTAAAGCCATCCATCCCTCAGCTTACACCACATCCTCTACCTCAAGCTCGTCACCTAGAGTCTGATCTAGCAAGGATGAAATCATCTGGCGCATACACGCTTTCTTGGATTCCCAAGGAAAGTGCCACTACTGCAAAAAGATGTGTGGCAGCTCCCCTGGGGCTTGCCCCGGACCTCTCAACCGGGCCTATATCAAAATCCCTAGCTCTTTCAAAACACCCCCCAAGCCATTGGATTACAAACCCCCCCGCGAATGGGGTACTCCAACCACACCGTCCGCTTGCAAAGCCACAAACCCACCGGCAGGCAGACCTTCACCCAGAGCAACATCCATTGCAGCTATCACTGACGAGTCCCTGTTCCCTGAGCTAGATGAAGCTTCCATAGCGGCACTAGCCGCCATTGACGAGGAATTACGCCTGACTGCTGAGGAAAGGTATGTAGAGACCCCCAAGCCACCCCGCCTGATCATCTCCTTCATCCACAACGGAGTGCCATTACGAGGTCTTGTTGACACCGGCTCTGAACTTGATTTGATTACAGCACAAGCAGTCAAACGGGCAAATCTAACACCTCGTAACCTTACCAAGCCAATCACCGTAAGCCTCGCATTGAAGGACCAAGGATCGTCCCCTATCTCCCTTGATCAATACGTCGTAGCTACCCTTGAATCTCAAATTCCTGCTGAAACCTTTGAAGACGTACATTGTTGGAATTTAAGGGTACTTTTAGTTTGCTCTTATCATATCTAAATTAAATTAAATATTATTGACTTATCCTCAAACTACATAGCCTTAGTTTTTCTTGACCTTGTCATGTATTTTAACCTTGTTACTTAAAATTTCTTCTTTATGAACTTGTCATCATTTATGATTTTATCATTTTATCTAATCATGACTTTGTCATGTTTTATTATCAAAATATTATTTTATTGTTCATGACTTTGTCATGTTCCTCAACTTTGTTGTTTTCTTGATTTCTTATTTTCTTTATTTTATTTCATTTTTATTAAGCCCCTCTGGATATGGCCAGGGGGCTATCTTATTCTCTATTTAAGACTGACTTAGTTCATGAAATATAAATTATTCAGTTTCCTACTTATTTCCTCCGACCACCAACTACAGACTGTCTCCAGCCACTCCCAGCTGTCTCTTATCCTTTTATCTCATCCACCCTCCTAAATAAAACAACAATATAAATTAATTTCTCATCCAATTTCAACATACATCTCACAATTGGACCAATCCAGGGTAGATACGACATGATATTGGGGACTACGTTTTTGTCTTGGTTTCACCTTTCTGTATCTATTTCCAACCAGTCTATTTACTATGACCACACGGATCATTGTATTCCTGACTCCCAACCTTCTACTGCAATGAAGAAACAAGTTGAATCCATTAATTCCACTCCCACTTCATCTGCAACGGGTACTTACCCGTGTGAGCAAGCAGAACTAACTATCCTGAGAGAATACAAAGATCTGTTCCCCATTGACATCCCCGCAGCATCAGACGAAGCTGAAAAAGAAGGACAATTTTTTGACACCTCTTTCCCTGAAAAAATGCAAAACACAAACTCGAAAGTCCACCACAAGATCGTACTTACTGACCCCAATGTCTCCTTTAACGAAAAGAAATATCCGTACCCTCAAAAGCACCTGGCAGCCTGGAGGAAACTCTTGGATCAACACCTCGCCGCGGGACGTATCTGCCTTTCAACAAGCCAATACGCCTCCCCCAGCTTGATCATCCCAAAGAAGGATCCGACGGCCCTACCCCGTTGGGTCTGTGATTATCGCACGTTGAATTGGTTGACGGTCCGCAATCAATCCCATTTAACTAATGTGGACGAGCTAGTATGCCTCGTTGCCTCGGGTAAGGTATTCTCAATTCTTGACCAAACGAATGCCTTCTTTCAAACCCATATGAGGGAGGCTGATATTCCACTTACTGCGGTTAAAACCCCATGGGGCCTGGTCGAGTGGGTTGTAATGCCAATGGGGCTCACCAACGCACCGGCAACGCATCAAGCTCGACTCGAGGAAGCACTTGGCGATCTCATCAATAATATCTGTGTCATCTATCTAGACGACATTGTTGTCTTCTCTGAAAACTTTGAACAGCACAAAACACACCTCCGGCAAGTACTTAATCGCCTGAGAGCTACAAATCTTTACTGCAGCCCTAAGAAAACTCAACTGTTCCAAAAACAGGTGAAATTCCTTGGCCACTGGATCTTAGTGGAAGGACTACAAGAGGATGAAAAAAAAAATATCAAAAGTCCTCAATTGGCCGGCCCCACGATCGGCCAAAGGTGTGAAAAAGTTCCTTGGCACCATCCAATGGATGAAGAAGTTTGTGTGGGGCCTACAAAAGTACGTCGGCACACTCACACCACTTACTAGCTCTAAACTTGACCCCAAGAAATTCACATGGGGCCAAGCTGAAGAGGACGCCTTGATTAACATCAAGCGCATCATGACATCTCTCCCGTGTCTCCAGAATGTTGATTTCGAGTCATCTGACCCACTGTGGTTATTCACGGACACCAGTGGAGCTGGTCTGGGTGTGGCCCTGTTTCAAGGCAAGGAATGGAAGCTAGCATCACCCATCACGTATGAATCCCACCAGATGACGCCAGTGGAACGTAACTATCCAGTACATGAACAAGAGCTCCTAGCGGTTGTCCACGCCTTAAAAAAATGAATAATTCTCCTATTAGGAATGAAGGTCAATGTTATGACCAACCACCACTCACTGACGTATCTCCTCAAACAATGAAACCTTAGCCACCGTCAAGCTAGATGGACAGAGCTGTTGGCCGACTTTGATTTAAATTTTGATTATATTTGTGGGGAAGATAACACGGTAGCCAACACCCTATCACTAAAAGACCTTCCAGATGAACAACCCAAAATACAACCTGCGGACATTGCTTGTGTGGCCTCTCTGACCGAACTTGGCTCATCACTCTCAGACACTATCCGTCAAGAGATCCTCATGGGCTATCAACTTGATTCATGCTTCAAAACAGTCCGACAGACCCTGCCGTTACGAGACGACTGCTATGAAGTAGATGGACTACTGTTCATAGACGGGCGATTAGTCATGCCATCAAACCCCTCCCTCCGAAGCAATCTAATCACTGAAGCTCACCACCGCCTAGGACACCTTGGCTATCTGAAAACAATCTCGGAACTTTGCCGAGATTTCTTTTGGGCTCTCATGGCTAAGGAAGTAGATCAATTCGTCAAAACCTGTGAAAAATTTCAAAAGACAAAAGCCCCGACGACAGCGCCTACGGGTAAGATGTGCACGTCAGAAGTACCAAGATTGCCACTACAAGACATCACTATTGATTTTGTAGGGCCTCTAAAGTCCTCCAATCATTACGATATGATTCTCACCTGCACGTGTTGCCTCATTGGATTCACCCGGATCATCCCAGTCCTACAAACTGATACCGCCAAAAAAACGGCTTCAAGGTTCTTCTTGGTTTGGATTTCTATTTTTGGGGCTCCACGGTCAATCTTGAGCGACCATGATAAAACCTGGACGTTGAAATTCTGGAAACACCTCATGGATAAGTTACACATCTCCTTTCATATGTCATCAGCGTTCCACCCTCAATCTGACGGTCGAAGTGAACGATCCAATAAAACTATCGGACAGATCCTGCGTTCTTTCACGGCTAAACGTCAAAGTTGATGGCTCAAATCCCTCCCTGCAGTAGAACTCGCAATCAATACGGCCATCAACACATCCACCAACTTCAGTCCTTTCGAACTTATCTTTGGTCGACAACCACAACTTTTTCCAACTTCCACAGGTCCCGCCGACGCGCCACCCTCTCTTGAGACATGGCTCAAACAACAAGAAGGGGCTTGGAGTGATGCTCGGGACTCTCTCTGGACCAGTCGAGTTATACAGGCCTCTCAACACAACAAGAAACAATCCGACCACCCACCTCTTACGGTGGGATCATGGGCACTCCTTGACTCAGCTGATTGGCAGGGCCGACATCAAGGCGGCACCAAAAAATTTAAGGAGCACTTTGAGGGTCCATACCGCGTCATGTAAGTTTTCAACAACGGACAGAGAGTCCAACTTCAGCTACCTGAAAATGATCATCAACACTCAACATTCCACATCTCAAAATTGAAACCGTTCCTTTCATTGGAGGATGAGGCGGGGATAGTTACATTGAAAGTAAGTTCCCTCCGATTATCCACCTCAGGGTAGGTACCACAAACCTGTAAGACATCACCTTGCCCACCTTGTGAGCATCGATTGAACAATTTCTCCCTCTCTTCTTTGCTTAGATGACGGGGACAACTATTACCCTTCTGGCTCCACCTCGCGATTCCTTTTTTCCTTTTCCTTTCCTTCCTTTTTTTTTCTTTTCCTTTTTCTTTCCTTTATTCTTTTTCCGTTTCCTTTTCTTTTTTTTCTTCTTTCCTTCATCCTCATGTTTTATAGGGGGAGAGAATGTGAAACCCTTCATCACAGATTTCACGACAAAAGTCACAAGATTATATAAGCACTCAATCCAGCCACGATACTTATTCCAACAGTCCCCCACACCCCTTCCTAGCTCAGTAGAGATCTTTTATTGTCTTCTACTGAGTTAGGTAAGCTCTTGTCAATTTCATTATCTTATTACCTTTCTTTCTTATTTCTTATTTCTTCTTTCTCTATCATCATATTGTTCATTGTACTGAGAGATCTTTTATTGTCTTCTACTGAGTTATGTCAAGATTCAAGTTGTTCAAAATTAATTTATTTTACCCAGAGGGCTTAATCTTGAGTATTCTGGGTCAAACTCTACTTAGAAATTTTTGTTTTTTTCACTTTTATTTTTTTTATCTTCTTAAATCAATTCAGATCAAGTCAAAGAAGACAAGCAAGATAAAGAGTCCTGAATATAAGACACTGGTATTTCAATTATCTCATCTCAATCAAGCTCATTTCAAGATACATCACTTAGACTTTTTTTTTATTTTTGATTCTTATTTATTTATTATTTTTTTCAGTCTATTTCAGAATTTTAAAAAAACAAAACAACTTCAGCACCAGTCCATACATTGGATCAAATTTATTCAAACCATTGGTATTTAATTTTTAAAACATTCAAAAACATTAATTACTTTATTTCTTATTTCTTATTTTTTATTTTATTTCATTTTTAGTTCAGTCATAAAAAATCAACAGAGGATTTTATTTTATTTTTTATTCTATCAGAACTTGTCCTTTAGGTACTAAATCTTCTCATCCTCTCTTATTTCGTATTCTATTTTTATTTTTCATTTTCATTTTTTTGTTTTGTTGATTTTGGCTGAAATAAATACTTTAGTTTCCACTTTATCAGATTTACAGTCTCGACTATCGATTCGGAGACACACGTATAAGGAACATCGAAAATACATCGATATCATATTAGATTAGCCTATCGGTCTAAGAACCTCGTAATCGATCGACTTCTAACCTTGTTAATCCTTTCTACGCGACGACTTCCAATCCCACTTGTCGAACAAATTTTTGATCTTCAAACCTTGATAGAGTCTCTTCCTGGAAACTTGTAACAAGGACAAGCTTCTGACATCTAAGAAGTTAGATACACCTAGACAACATCAACTAGACCCTCCTCCTCTACACAAAAATGACTGACTCTGAACACGTCAACAAGGCCATTCCTCCTCTTAATGGTGAAAACTTTCAGCAATGGTTCTTTAGAATGGAAATATTTTTAAAACACAAAAATTTACCCAAATACTGTTTAGAAGCAGATGAACAAGAAATTAATGGTGCTGCTACCAACACTGCTAGAGCTAAGAAAACTGAAGCTTGTTTAATTTTAATGAATCACCTCAGTCCTGAAGCCTTTGACGCTGTGGTTAATGTTGATAACTCTAAGAATCCCAACAAATTATGGCTAAGTATCATGAACAGATATGCTTCCCAGTCTTACAACAATAAAGCAAGAGTATGGCTTAAATTCATGAGAATGGAATGGACTGGTAGTCTTGACACTTATATTAGCAACTGTAGAAAAATTCTTAATGAAGTATCTCTTATGGATCTTGGCAACACCCAAACGCTACGCTAAATTACACTTAGCGGCACTACATGAGTAGCTTAGCGGATATCCGCTAAATCTGACTGTTGTTAGCTTTAGCGTAGCAGAAAACCACTATTTTTAGCGGTAGCTTAGCGTTCAATCAACTACACAGCTCCAGGGGCTGTTGTAGTTAGCGCCCTGGCCACCGCTAACGCTATTTTTAGCGGTAGCGCAACGGTGCAGCGGGTAAAACGCTAAATTAGCGCGCTACACCACTAAACCCGCTAAACCCGCTAAAACTGCCAACCGAAGCACCCTTTCAAGAATAGCAACCCGGAATAGCATCACTCAAACAAGAAGTCCAACGTTACAATCCTTGTCTAGATCGTCCTCCCCACTCCCCTCAGGCTCCTAGCTAGCTGTATCACCCAGAACTCTTGAATTGCACTCAATGTCTGAAGAACGACAGACCACTCCTCCTAACCAAATTGGCACCA
>KN361509.1:7186-19351 GCA_000785685.1 Uromyces viciae-fabae
TTTTTTTTTTTTTTTTTTTTTTTTCTTTTTTTTTTCTTATTTTTTTTTCCTATTTTTTTTGTTATTTTGTTTCCTATTTTTTTATTATTATTTTTTTTCTTATTTTTTTTCATTATTTTTTTCTTTTCTTTCCTTTTCTTTCCTTTTCTTTTCTGTTTTTCTCTTTTTTTCTTTTTTTTCGTTTTAGTTGGCTTTTTTTTCTCTTTTTGTTTTCTGTTGTTTCTGTTTTTTTCTAGATTTTTATTTGGGGGGGGGGGGGGTCGTTTTTCACTAAAACAACACCCCCTGGATCCGATTAATAACTAAAACGACACCCAGGGGGGGTTGTTTTTTTTTGCCATGTGTCTAAAACAACACCCCCCCCCTCCCCCGAGCATTTTAGTAATTCAGGGGCGTCGTTTTAGCACGCCCCTTTAGTTTTATCTCAATTTTCTCCAGTCTCTGCCTTCTTCTTCCCTTTATACTTTATTCCTCAAAGCTCATATGAAAATCACCTTGAAGCTTTGATTCTGATTTACACTATCTCTAAATCAACTCAAGGCAACTCATCACTTCAAAACTTTCATTTAAATACTTGACAAATCCTGGAGCTTTGGTATTTATTTTATTTTATCTTAAAATTCTTTTTATCTTAAATCAACAATCTAACTACTTCACTTTCACACTTAATTTTCTATTTCTATTTTTCTCTTTATTTTTTCTTTAGTGACTCTATATACTGGATCTAGTCATCACTTAAATCAATAATCTTAAAATCCTTTTATATTCTTCTTCACACAATTCCGGTGTGACTTTTAGGTATTTCTTAATTTTAATTTCTCTACAAATTATTTTATCATCATTTCTTTATTATTTTCTTTCTTATTTTATTTTTTGTTTTTTTGTGTTATTGGTGATGAAATCAAAACATTTTTAGACTTCTAAAAATTTAACAGGTCCATGAGTGTTGCAATGAGGATACCGTCATCCGTGTTGCTCCAGCGGCACGTGAGCTTGATGTGGTTCACAGGCAGTTGTGAGTCTGGATTGAATTGGGAAAAATCTGATGGATTTACTTGAGAATACATTGCTGTCGTAAAAGATGTGTAAGTGCCCGTGGCATGCGCAGTGCATTGTTGGATGTGGTTGGCGGATGATTGCAAGTCAGGGAAAGAAGGGGAGAAATTGGATTGGGTCCTGGCATAGGAATCCAAGCCAGGAGTAACACTAAGAGATTGAGGTAGCCCAGTGGGTCATACTAATTGTTGGGAAACGGATTGCAAGGGTGTGATGGTGCTTTGAGAGTCCATCACGCCCCCCAGAGATCCTGATAACATGGGCAGGGGGAATAATCTTCCGCCTTCCATCTCGTCAGTCCAATCTGTTGCTGGTTGCCCATAAAAAAAAAAAAAAAAAAATGGATTAGTTTGTGTTACGGAAAAATGATGGGGGGGGGGGGGAGGTACAGCTTTACACATGCTTTATGGAAAGAAAACTTGTGTCTGCACACTAAGTTGCCCCTCTGCAGGTTCCAGAACTCAATGATTCTACTGGATGAGACTAGTTGAACAAGAGACTATGATTAACTTACGCTCCTGAGAAGAAAATCCAAATTAATCGGCCCTTTTCTATCCACCAGCGCTTCCGCAGTCACTCTCCCAAAGTCACTTGATGAGTTTTCCCTTTTTAAAAGTAGTGCTATATTTCTAGAGATGATGATGGTGTGTACAAGAAAATCCCTATATATGATGCCCCATTTACAATTTCCGGTTCCCACTCTTCCCTGCCCGCACCCTGCTCCCCCGTTTCCCCCGTACTCCACTGCGTACCCCCGGTTTCCGTCTCCGCAGCCTTTTTCCCCAATCATCAATTCCCCGTCCGCCTTACTACCTAAACCCTTACTGCCGACCGTTGCTACCCCGCTTCTCGCAGCCCACCGGATCAGATTGCTATTTGTTTAAAAACCTTCTCCTTCCCCTGCTGATCTGCAGCCCTTAACAAGATCTACCCCGCAGCACTTTCTTGAGTAACCCACTTCCACTTTCCTAATCCGCATAACCGCTCAGCCCCCATCAACCCTACACTCCGCTTTCCCTCTGATTTTAGTATAAAAGCACTGCAAATCCCCAACACAAAAGGTCAATAACTCTGCAGATACTTTCCACTTTCCGCCAAAGCATTTGATCAGCCTGCACGATGCATTCCACCACTCCACCTTTGCCATCACATCCCAACACAAATATAAATTCCAAAGTGTAGAGGAGGTGGGGGTAGATTTGAGAGAGTTACTTACCTGGATTTATATGGTTGAGAACCAATAATTGAAAAAAAAATGTCATACTGTTAAAACCCTGCCTTGTGCTCTGATGCCGGCAAGGTGGATTGACCGGCCCCAGCTGCATGGGAGAAGTGTGTCAATATCAATCCACCTATTTGGCAGATTGATATCAACACACTTTTTGGGTGAGCTGTGTGTGTCTGGATATACAAAAATTCCAAAATACACAGCTCACCAAACCCTGTTTGGATTTTGTGTATGTGTAACAAACCTGTGCACATGTGTGCACTGGTTTGTTACACATACACAAAATGTGGGCAGCAGAGATATAGTTACAGAAATTCTCTGCAGCCAAACCATACCTAAATAATCTTCTATTTATCTCATGTTATGGTGTACTTTCTTTATCATTATCAATTAAAATACAGTTGTGGTAGGCATTCCACTGTACCACCCCATGGGCAAAATTTGGTTGGGGGACGTGGGCCAAATGTATGAATGTAATTTGGGCGTAAAATTTATCAAAGACACATTTTTGGGGTCTAAGGTGGTCTAGATTCTACATCTATTTGGGCTTGCTGATTGGTTCAACCAATAAAAAAGTTTCTTTTTTTTTGGTCACCACTATTGGGACCCATACTTCAAAACCATAATTTAAAACCATACTATAAGTGCATAAATATGAACTTATGCAGTACATATGGACTTATAGACTTTTTTCTAGCTCACATAAGGGTCAAGAGTCAAAAAATAAAAAAATAAATTGATTATAAATACTTTCTCTTTTGTTTTATTTCTTCTTTGCCAATTCTGTTTATCTTTTCTTAGTCAAAATTTGTTGTATTGATTGAGCATAAAAAGGCTTCACAGTCAAAAAAAAAATAAGAAACAATTTATTATAAATACTTTTTATTTTATGTTTTTCTTCTTTACCAATTTTTTTTTTCTTTTCCTAGTCAAAACTTGTTGCATCAATTGAGCATGAAAAAGCTTAACAGTCAAAGAAAATAAATATCAATTTATATACATACTTTTTATTTTATTTTATCTTTTGGTGATGCTTGATTTTTGGGGTCTTCTTGAGTTTTGGCTTTTTTGTTGATGTTCAGTGATTTGCTGGAATAGTGATGGTTTCCTTTTTCTTGATTTCTTCTTTTCCTTTTGGCTCAACATGCTTTGCTGAGTTTTGTTGTGGTGGTGCAGTTGAAAAATAAATCCCAAAATAAAAAATATAGATTTTTAGGCCCTGTAACCCCCTGTATCTATGTACAAATTTTACAAATTTTCTGGTCCTCCACATTTGGACCCCGCAAATTGTGGTACAGTGGAATGCCTACCGCAACTGTAGTAATGAAACGTGAATGACAGTGGTCAACTTATTTTCCCGACTTGACCACTATCATTCACCCAGGTATGTGTCCTTGTGTTTCGTTCTTCGCCTCCTTTTCTTGTTATTTCTTTCTCTTTTCATTTCTCAGTGCTCAGGCGATTCACTCACTTGGCCACTCTCATTCACCCAGTTTCACCTCAACAGTGAAAATACAAATATGACATTCTTTGCTCGCTTCTCAAGGATGCATCAAACAAAATGGCGTGAAATCAAATGGGACGGCCATTGGAAAGGCTAAGGATCACAGAACAGTCAATGTCGTTCTCTTCTCCTGGATCGTTTCAACTTAGTGATCCTTCAATTGGTGTGATCTAGCCAAGAATTTTATGTTTGCTTAATATGTTATAAGATCAAAACAGACAAGAACGTGATGAAAATGGCCATAATGAATATGACATGGTCGATCTATGAAATAGAACATTTGTACGGTTGGGTTATGTTACCGATACATTGTTTATCTATAATGTGATTGAGATTCACTCCGTTCGTCTGCAACATCGCTCTCGTCACATTCGTCAAATGCATCATCTTTGGGATGCATTCGCAGAAAATTTGAAAACTAGAAACAAAAGGATCAACCTGGGAAGCCGGACGAAGATTTTGCTGTTTAACTTATACAATCCTTTGAAAGAGCATGCGTGAAGATCATCCGGTCGAAGACACGACTAAAAAGCTTCAAAATTCGAGGCTGGATACAAATGTTCCCCAATCACGGCATGGAAAATCGTATTAATTGATGAAATCATGTATCAAAATTCGCTCAAGAATATCCCAGAAAGTCATCATCTAAAAACTACGGAAGAATATGAGGAGATGATTGAAATATTTGGTGTTTTGATTGATTTACAAACGTTTGGTTCCTGCTGAAACTTCAATTTTCAGTTTGAAGCCCTTTTGTGTTTGAAATGATTTGCCAAAAGATGCGTAAACTTTATGATGAAGATATTATTGATTATTTATTTCTGATCTTTTCAATCAAGTGGGTTTTTTTCTTTATACCTTGCTTTTATTCTTGAGAAGACCAATTGGTTACCAGGCCAGAAACCAAGACAACTGAAATGCTAAACATACTTTCAATCTTTCTTATTCAATGTTTTGTGGGTTTTCTTTTGCCATCGGAACAGTTATCAGGCTGTACGTTTCACGTGACAGCTTCTAGACACACATGCAGTTTCAAACGCGTTGGACGCGACAATACTCCGATGGCATGTCATTGGTCCTTGAGGTGTGACCGGGCTATCATCGCTCATCGAATGGAGAACCGCTAGAGTTTCTGCCCGGCACAGTCAGAAATTGAAAGGGAATGTGAAAATGGACGAACTGTCAAGATTGACTACAGCCGCTAAGACAAACCTCCATGGACCTACCGCCGCCGGCGCATTATTAGCTCGGCCCACAACAGAATCGGTACAACTTGGCTAGGTTAGGCTCTGAATTCTTAGCAGACCGGAATGAAATATCATAAGCCTGGTAGTTCTTCTCTGACTTTTGAGGTTGGGGGTCGGCCCATTGCCCGGCAGACCAACGGTATATAAGGATGGAGATCTTGCAACCATACCCAGTTTCTCATCCACTTCACATTGATTACCAAGTCCAATTTACTATTACCAGACTTCAATTTTACCCAATCCCTAAAAAGATATTATAAAACCAATATTCTCACCAGCCTTTACATTCAAATCTTTATACAAAAGCTTGCATCCAATCCAACACTGTGCTCTGCAATTCCGCATTTTTTATAAATAGAATAGAGAATCATCTCGCTCGGTAAGCCTTCATTTTTATCAATCCACCCTGATTATATCGCCTAAACTGACTTTTTCTTCTTGCATCAAACAGTAATAAATACATATAAGCAACCATGGTTTCTTTTACTCCCAAGATCAACGGTCCATTTTTCGCTAACAAGTCTGAGGCAATCATCTCCATTGAGGCTGTTCAATCCGCAGACGAAAAACTGAAGGTGGAAAACGTGACCGGCGTAGAATCAATCTTCAGATTGAATTCACCGGAAAAATTCCAACCAATACCCCTTGCACCCAGACTCCATCCACTTAGATTACAAGGCCGTGTGCTGTCACGCAGTCAGAAGTTGGCCTCAAGCGAACTGTCTTTACAAGTGTTGAAAAACAGGGACGGCAAATCATTCTCAAAACCACTCTGTGAATCACCTTTCGAACGGTTCAACATCTTTGCTAAAAAAGACAACTGCATTTGCTATTACGCCGTCCTAACACCTGTCCCCAATCGTGCTTTCATGCATTCAAATTTCTCCAACACGAACAAATCAAGAGTTGAAATCCTCAAAAATTGGTGGAGGTCTCGTTGAAAATGGGCAGAAAAAGGAAACAATCACAACTTTCTTTCCACTTTTTCTTTGGATCATATGCATCATCTATCATTGCTGCGGAACCCTTCTCGCCTGTCTTCTCTCCCTGAACCGGAAGCAAGACCTGTCAACAGCGGCAAAACTCAGTCTTACCTACCGAAACGGGATTCAACTTGGCAGCCTCCCTTATTGCTTCAATTTTGATCCCTGGACATCGATTCCATCCCCTACATCTCAAATCTCTATTCATCTAGAATTTGAAGTTGATTATAATACATTATATCTCATTATCATGGAGCAGTGTTGCGTTTCAAAGCCAATAGCCGAGAAACTCAAACTCAAACTTCCTCTGTGGATACTGGTCTGAATTCCGAACGTGTTTTTACTCTCATACGGTTTCATCTTGAATAATTCTTCGATCTCCTAAAACTATGTCTTACCTCTCTAATTCATCAGCATCTCAGTGCCACCCACCATCTCAGTATACCCAATCTCACTTATTGTATCAGTCTCATTTACATTTACTATCTTAGTCTTATCCATCATCTCAGTTTGATTGATTGTCTCAGTCTTATCTATCATTTCAGTTTGATTTATTGCCTCAGTTTTGTCTCTCATCTCAACAAGGTTGTCTTTGTCTTGTCATTGTTTTGTCTGTCTTAGCTAGCACTGTCTCAGTTCTGTTCTGTTCTTTTTCTCTCTGTTGTCTCTATCTTTTCCTCTCTCTGCAATCATTCTATTCAATTCACCTTCAAAACACAATCTACACAGCTATATAAGTCCTGCTCCAAGAAGATAAAACGCTTGTGAAAGAGAAATATTTTCTATTCTGATGGATGAAAAATCCGTTGCCAAATACAGCACCTTCCTTGTGTTTAAAATGTGTATACAATGGGCTTTTAGCATCAAAATCATGATTTTAATACAACATTCAGAACATTGTCTTCCCCATGATCATGTCATAAATCTCAGTCAGGAGAATGGGGTAAATTTCATCATGGTATGTACATGTGGAAGCATTGGAAGTGTTATGGATGACAGATCGGCTCAACAATAGAGGGGTACATAACACAGCCAATCTCACCAACTTGTAAGGCTTTTGGGTTTGAATGTATTCATTCCCAACAGGTTTGAGAAAAAGCTGACACTGAAATTGCAAAAAGTCAACAAGTTGTCACATGAGTGATTTGGGGTACCAGGGGCACTGAGTCAAAGGGTTCTTAAATTAATTATGATTGGTTGTAGTTCAACCCCACTTGTTTCACCAAAATAGTGTCAGATACTATGAGGCCAATCTAAATGATGCTCAAGAAGATGATTGTTTGAAAAAATACAATTCACACATGAAAAAAATATAACCAAACTTACGGATCTACAAAGGAATAAAAAAAAAGATGCAGAAGTGGATCTTAGGTTCAAATAGAAGAAGAAGGGTTTTTATTGTCAAGATCATTGTAAGAATCTGAGCTAGAAGGAGGAAGAGAAAGATGACTTATTTTAGGAAGGGGCTAAATCCACATTTATTTTCTAAGTATATCATATACAACAAACTGCCCCCTCTCATTTACCAAATATCAAAAACCTTTCTTATTTTGTTGTATACGGTTGGCTGGAAGTGACCAGTTTTGTTTATCTATCAGCACCATGTGACGCTCATGTATGAGATCTTTCAAAGCAGTGTTCACAGTGTCATACATAAATAAATCCACATATGGTATAGGGAGATAAGTGTAATAAATTTCCCCCAATTTTAATTTTCTCAAGTATCAATAGGATTTCCAAACAGAAAACATTCAATTTTTTTTGCAATGAGAATCTCATTTAGATGTTTATCTTTCAAGTTTCACTGGTTGAACAAGCGAGGTACGGCGATCGGCACATTTCCATGTGCATCGGTACACGTTTTACGATTAGATATTATGATAGTTTTACGATTAGATATTATGATAATTTTTGTTTATCAATTTTATTAAGGAATGCCATCTATCTATGGTTTGACGTTGGTCAGAGTTAATTTTGATGAGGAATTTGTTCCAATTCACTTCATTTCCAAACTAAAAATTAGCCAATAAAGCATATTCATCAATTCAAAAACATCGATATTGCTTTTCTTTGTGTCTTGTGAAAGAAACTTACATCCTTATCCATCGCATCATCTCGCCATGGAAAGTGGATTCCAGGGGATGATCCAAACAGGCAAATCATTTTTTGAGCTGAGCTACGATTATTATGTTCCAAAAGTTGTGTGTTGGTTGTCATCACATCTAACAACCCTTGAATCAGCAAGTCTAATTTTTTCAACTTGCTAAGAATTTTCGTCTTAATGGACCCAAAAAATTTTACCACCTATTATTTCATTCATCAAGTCACGCAAGGCAGTGGACAAATAAGAGAGAGTTTAGTTGGGCCTACGTGAAGCTGGTTAAATAATGGTGAGAAAAGAGCGCATAAAACATCTTGTGCGATTGAAACATACATGCGTTCTCTTTTTAGTCGACGATGGGAATGATGAACGTCCGAATTGGCGAAAGGCCAGGTCGAAGAAGCAGAATCCCTGGATCGGAAATTTTTATGTCGGCAATGCGCTGGCAAATGAAGAAAAACAACCTTCCGAACCAAGTAATCTATGTACATACTTCATATACGTTCTGGATGATGGCGAGTAGTTGACTCGGAAGTACGTTTTGAGTCGGCTGGCGGCCATCAATTGGATCTGCGATCAAAATTTCAAGTTCATCGTTTCGACCTGTGGTGTGGGTTCGCAAGAAACTCGAATCTTTATTTCAAACTCATTTCTTTGTATCGGAGTAGCTTTCAAGCTAAACGTAAATCGTACGTTGGAAAAAATCAACCAAAATTTGTGCTTTCGATTCTGGGAAGTGACGCTCAGATGATAATATCAGGCTCTTCAAAGCCTCGGAGTATTGACTTAGTTCAATTTCATATGTGGAACACTAAGAAAGAAAAGGCAAGAATCTAGATTAGGTTCACCATACTTGATTAGTGTCATTCAGAGTCAATTCATGCTTTTTGTGAGTCATACCTCTTCGGCCTGCGAAGTTGGTGGGTGAGCTGGGGTTTGCAGATGAGGCACGATGATTCGGGCGTAGGTAGTGCCAATGGTCCAGAGCCAGCGTTTCTATCAAGGTTGGTCGCCAGGTTGTTAAGTTAGCTAGTTAAACGCAACTAAGATGGGATTGATAATCTTACACCTAAGAGGGGCCCCAAACTTGTTTGATGACGAGTTCCAGAACTTGACCATGGTTGACAATCAGGTATCACAGTAAAATCTCGATTATCTGTGGGCATAGGAGGCTAGGAAATATTAAAATAGTGTTAAATGTGGAGCGTGTGTTGATCTTACCAATTGCAGATTCACAATCTCGCAACACCTCGCTGATGGTCATCTCGATTTCGCCAGCGTCCCAAGTTGGGTCGGGATCGTTCTTGTGATGTTTGGTACGGGTGTTACCATCCTTTGTATGGGTATCTAACAGCGATCTAGTTTTCTCAAATAGTTGTAACCGGACGCGCTCCATGCGCAAAATTTTCCGCTGCAAAGATGAATTGATTCGGTGTTTGAAAAAATGAAGATCCTCGACTTGTATGTAATTTCCGTCCACATAGCAGTTGTTAATCCAAGACAAAGTCTGGGTTTCGAAAGGCACATTGAGCATATTGACAAAAAGCAAGCATCGTTTCGTGAGCATGGCGCAAGATAATGCAGCTGAGCAGGATTCGCAAAATTACTTACATCGGCTTCTATATATTCATACATCAAAGCGGGATACTCGATTAAATTTTGAACAACAGGAGGTCTACTTTCGGGGTCTTCTGGATGCTTAGAGGATGTCAAGGTATTACCAAAGAAGATAGAGCATCTGTCTAGCCCCAGGTGACTCAATGTGTCATGCTGGATATGCTTGATACCAAATTCAACAAAAAGAAGCAGATTCCGCGGACAGTTACCTGGAAATCAAATTTATCAGGAAAGGTGAGGCTGACCCCTCTAAATCAAAAATGTTCTTACCTAACAACCGATGTAAACGGATGAGCAGGCTACGAGCTTGATACTGATGAGTGCTTTTAGCCAAAGACGCTTCTAAAATGTAGGTCGCACTATACAAATTGGCGACATTACCTTCATGCAATGTTTAATGATCGATGTAAATCCCTGGCCAACAGTCAATAGGGAAGCTGGATTGATCACTCACCGCCGGGATCTTGCCAGTCTTGTATTAAAGCCTGGGCCGCCAGGATAGCCAGTCCATCAGCTGGCTGAAGCGCTGTCGCAGGCAAATCATGACCTATCAAAGTGAATGCAAACCAAATTAATTGGGGAGGTTTGAGAGTTATGGTCATGGGTGAGGAAGCGCAATTACCCAAGGGCAAATGCTGGAAATAGCTCTGAAGGAGCCTGTTAGCTTCGGTAGCTTGCTGATCGCCAGTGTATGATGTTACAGATCGGATGATTTTGTTGAGGTTGATTTGCCGACGAACAGAGCTTTCACACTTGACGAAATAATTTAAACAGCCAGTCAACATGAAGGTAATATAGACTAAACTTACAAATGAAGAATTCTGGTCAGTGTAGGTAGCACTAATTTGTTTCAAGTTAAAGCTAAGCATGTTTGCTTCATTACTTGTCAATAGGTTAAGGTACGGAACCAAATCATCGAAACAGCATGCTTTTTCACCAAATTGAATGAAATATGAATGAATGACCTGATCCAAGTTTTCTGTAATTCCTTTTTTTATTGCAAAATAAGAATCAGTCAATAAAAGTTAATGGTGAGATATCTGTTTTATATGACTCTCAGATACCTAAAGGGGGAAATTCGCGCTTGCTGTTTGAAAAGGCTGGGTCTCGAAATCGACATCGCAGGTCTACTCGAGCTAAGCAATAGCCCCTCTCGGTCTCTTTACGGGCCTTTTGGTTGGCGTCAAGATCGACATAAAAATCATCGAGAAGCATGACTTCGGGGGTGGCCGATTCCTCAATTCGTAGTAAATTGGCAACACCTTGGTTCAGGGTAGTCATGGTACTCCAGTTCCGATCACTGTATCATCAAGCCAAGTCAGGAACCAATGAAAAATTGAATAGATGAAGAGCCAACCCTGAGCTTAGATATTGCTTCATTCGACAAATAAGTTCCTTCAAGCCTGTGGAGTTAGCCCACTCAAGAGCACGCTGACGCCACACTAATTCAAGACTGAGATACTTTTTCCTCATTTTTCGACCTAGATCACTGTCAAAAAGTTCGAAGTAGTCCTCTCGTACGTGGTAGATATACCGGGGAAGTCCAGGGGGTCCAGGATCAATCGGGCGGATGGGTCCGGCGTTCGAGCTCAAATCTATACTAGCAACTTGATGTGAAAGCTGAACCTCATGAACTGAATCGCCTTTCGGGCCCTCACTTCGTGGCGTGACTGCCACTACTTGGGGCGACGAAGAGGATAAATTGATAAGTGATTCAGGGTAGTTTAATTTGCCTATTCCGAAGACCTTCGAATGATCCTCATCCGGAAAGCATTGGCCAACCATTTCCAAGACTTTGAGGATGACCCAAAAATTGTTTGGTTCCTCAAGCATTGACCTTTTCGAAGATTCAGATGACTCATCCTTGAGCTTACTGTTTTGATGCAAAAGTGTATGTAAGCATCGATGTGCGATCGATACTAAAATTGGGTCACGCGGTCCGGTGTGATGATTGCAGCGATTTGGGAACTGAAGAATAATGGAGAGAAGAGCCCAATAAAGATACCTGGATTCGTTGGGGAAGGTATGGCATAACTTGAAGGCCACCTGCATGTCCAATAAATGCTCATGTCAGGACCCGCCACCGGAATGCCATGAAAAAATGTGACAATATAAAACTTACCTGCTGCTGTTCTTTCCAGAGCCCTAGTCCAGACAGTTCCAGAAAGGAATCCATGGTAAAATGGGCCAGGCGGGTGGCATTCCGGCTACAGACTGCAGAGAGCTACCCGAAAAAAAAAAATTGGCATGCGGGGGAAAACTGGGGGGCAAAACCCAAGAAAGCTACATTTTGTCATTTTTGGGGTGAACAAGCTTTGCAGATTAGCTGGGCTCATTTCTATTCCGAGTTTTACATACAGTGAAACCTGTCTAAGGGCATACCTCTCGGGAGAAGCCCATTGTTATGCTCTTTGAAGGGTTATGCCCAC
>JNCO01002328.1:0-19340 GCA_000785685.1 Uromyces viciae-fabae
CAGCACCTCATACTGGTCTCGCGATTGCTGACCAATTGGCAAGTACCATCATTGCATGGAAGCTGATTGACAAGACAGCTTTCATCACGCTTGACAACGCTTCCTCAAACAATGCAGCTGTCTCTCGCCTCTCAACAATCCTTATCAATAACAGCAAACACCCACCTGACCTGGACTCAAAAAATTTTCACATCCAATGTGCTGTTCACATCATCAACCCCGTGGTGAAGGATGGATTGGAGTTATCTTCAACCGCAATCGATAAGCTTTGGGATAGTGTTAGGTACTCCAAGAGCACCGCTGGACGCAAGCAGGCCTTCCAGAAAGCAATCGACTTGGAAAACATTAAGAAAACAGCCCTTCCCTCGGTCGATGTTCCAACTCGTTGGAATTCGACCTACTTGATGATCAGCTCATTGTTACCTTACCGAGAGGCATTCAACCACCTTGTAATTTCCGATGCTAACTTTGTTGAATGTCCAAATGACAACAAATGGTCTAATTTGCAAACCATGCACAATTTTCTTCAGTTGTTTCATACCGGTAATGTTTTTTTATGTTTTTTGATGTTTTTTTAATAATAATAAGATCAGAAACTCAGAACAACTGATCATTATTTTGTTTCAACTTCCCACCATCTAGCAACCTTGAAGCTTGGGGGAACACATTACCCTACAGCTCATATGGTTTACAAAATTATGCACAGTATCAACCAGCAACTTGAAAAAAGCAAAAAATTAAGTGATCCGCATATAGTTGCAATGACCGGCCTGATGAGGGACAAGTTTGATAAGTACTGGGTCAATATGCGCCTTTTCTGCGCAATTGCTTTGGTATTTGACCCAAGATGCAAGTTGGAGCTGGTTGAATTCCTACTTTCAGAAACAAAACAGAGAGAAAATGAACAAAAAAAAACCCTTGGTGTAATCAAAAGCAACTTGTATAGCTGGTTTACTTTGTTTATTAAGCATACCAGTGAAGATTGTGATCCCAACCAATCAATGAATGTAGATCAAAAAAATCATGAAGAAGACAAAGGCCTTTCAGCACCTGAAGATAGTGAAGCTGCCCGGTTCAGGAGATACCTTGCAAGTAAGAAGACTGGGAATACCGCACTTTCCCCAGCAGCCAAGATCGACTTATACCTTCAAGAGGCCACTCTAGCAATGGAAACAAAGGGATTTGATCTTCTCACCTGGTGGAAAATCAACTCTCTTCGTTTCCCAACTCTATCTCAATTAGCAAAGCAAGTGCTCTCAGCTCCGATGACTTCAATAGCATTGGAGTCTGCCTTCTTGACTAGTGGTCGTGTCCTCAGCGATTTCCGAGGCAGTCTCAAGCATGAAACTCTTGAAGCTCTGGTATGTACACAAGATTGGATCAGCTGAACAATGTCTCTTTGGGGCCTCTGGTGATTACTCATAAGAATAAGGTCAGGAATTTGAGTAAGATTTCAAAAATGCAATATATACTATAATTTAAATATAAAAAAAAATAATACTACAATTTAAATACAAAGAAAAATACTATTAAAATTTAAATGATGCTTAAATGTAAAAACAAAAGGGATAAAACAAGGATAAAAAGTAGTTTATGCTTTATATCAAAATTTTTTACCAGATAAAATTGATTGGTAGAAGTAAAGTAATAGTATCTATGAGTGTTGAAAAGATTAAAAAAAAAAATTGACAAAAAAAGGCGGGGTGACCCGCTGGCGCCCGTGACCCGACCCGGAAAAAACATGGGGTGGGTATGGACACTGCATTGTGTTTTTTGACCCGCCCCGACCCGCCCCAAGATGTGATATGGGCCGGGTATGGGCAAAGATTTGGGACCCTGACCCGGCCCGTTTGCGCCTGATTGGGTTCCCTCTCAGTTCCATCCGAGAACCACTAGGAAACGCCATGAAACAAGTCACGAGACCATCCACGGAATGCCTCCAGGAACTCGAACGCATTCAAGACAAGTCTAGGATAGAATTGCTCCAGACTCAGTTCAAGTAAGTCATTCCTTCCGTACAAAGAAACAAATCAACCAACAATCCTTCTGAATTCTGCACTTGATTTGTAATCAGAACCTTCTTGATCGATGGCTTAAAACAAGCAGCAGAACTCAAGGCATACCGGAAGATCCTCGCCGATGCAGAACGAAACTCAAGATCAGATCCCAATAACGAGCTCTGGCTCGGTCAACTTGAAGAAAAAACTAAACGACATCAGCAATGTCAGGATGCAATTGACGCTTTGATCAACCTCACTGTTCAAGCCGTCGATCAACACTCTCGCTCAGAAGCTGTCTCCATCATCAATTCTCTAGTGGAAGATGGATTTTTTGATAAACCATTATCTGACACAAACACCAACACAGCAACATCACCAACCATTCCTGCTGCAACAACAACATCCAACTTGACCACCCAGACCTTTCAAAAGAATTTAGACCACGAGCGAAAGGAAAGAGAAGATTCAATTCAATCACTCAAAGTTCAATTTGAAGAATACAGAACATTCAACAATAAGAGATTTCAGGAATTACATGACAATTTTAACAAGTACAAAGAATCCAATCAGACAAGTGTTCAAAATTTGACTGAAAATCATCGAAAAGAGATTAACTCGTTAAAAGCAGGCTATCAACTCACTCAAATTAAAAAATCACTAGATCCTAAAAGAATAACTCACCCTTCTACTCCTGTAGATGGAATTCCAGTTGAAACTAAGACTGGGTCAAATCATCTCATCAATAATGAAAAACTCAAAAATTCAATTAGTCAGCACGTTCAACAAGAACTGACAAAACATCTCAACAAAAATCAAATTGATTCAAACAGACAATTCTGTACCAAACTACTTGACGAACTTAGAATACAATTAGATCAATTGACTCAACTCACTACAAGTACTCTTGAAGAATTCCAACCAGAGATCAAACGAGCTACCAATTTAATCCAAATTCAAGTCATCAAATCCACAAAAATGGCCATCAGTGATGGTCACAAAGATATCTCATCACTCATTCAGGAAATGTTCACAAAGTTACAGGAACAAGTAAATGAACTCGAACCAATTATCAATACTTCAAGCTCTCAAATCCGACTGCTCGATTCAAGTCAGAAAGATTTACAGATTGTAGTCAATCAAACCCTCACAACAAAGATAGAAGAATTTTCTAAATCCATTGCAACAATTGAATCTCAAAGTTTAAAAAAGGATGATACAAATGCAATCATTAATTTAGAACCAATTATTGCTTTTAAAAATCAACTCAGTCAGCTTGAAGCTCAATCAAAAACATGGCACGATGAAGTTGGTAAATCAGTTGATAAATTTAAAACCATTATAACTAGTGTCAAGTATAACTTTGATCAAATAGGTCAATCCCTTAAAAGTTTGACGGACCGCGTCGATAAAATCGAGAAGAAAATTGAGCTTGATGAAAATAATCACAAATATTCTCCTCCAGCTCTGCAACCTAATTACTCAACTCAGTTACAGCATCAATCTAGTCAAACCCCGTCATCACCTGAAATATCCAGGAGGATGAGTCAATCAGAAACGATAGATTTAACTACCAGAACCAGGGCTTCAACGGGATTTGATCAATATAATAGATCCCAAGACCCCCCTCAGCAGCCCCGTCAAGTGCTCAATGATCATCGTCCAACTGCTAATGCTACCTCCACTCAATATCAAAATGTTCCCATTGCTGCTCGTTTTACTAGTGCACCCTCTCTGAATGCCCCCGCATCAGGATCTTCTTCTATTTCTTCAAATAATCAATTCACGACTAACAAAAATAGTATGGGCCAACGAACTCGGTCTCGTGAACCTAGTTTGGCCAATTCAGTTAATCGAAATTTAAATACTAAGAATAATCCAATTCATCTAGAATCTACTGGAGGAACTCGAGCGATGAGTGTAACGAATGGTCTAGGATTCAGTCAAAATGATAAATACGTTTATCATTCTCATCAACAGCAACAACAGCAAGACTCTAATCCAGATTTTAGAGAAAATTCAGTTGATCAGTTTAACCAACAGGGTAGATATGGACAGCCAATGGTCCCGATTAATAATAATAATAATAATAATGCTAACTCTACACTTCCTCTAGCTAAACGGCTTAAGGCTGATTTTGATCCACCACAACCACATTATCATCATTCTATTAATCATGATAATAATAAAAGTAACCCTTTAATGAATTCTTTAAATAATCCAGTTCATCAAAATCAAAAGAAAATGAATCTACAGTCTTCAAGGAGGAATTAAGAAATTAATTAAATTTTGATGTTTTCTTTTTTTTTTCAATTCTCTCTTTGGGTAAATTTTTTCTTTTTTGAGGAACATTTTCATTCATTTAGCAGATTCTATTTATTTATATGGAAAAGTGAATGCATGTATATGGCTCTCTCTCTCTCTCTGTGTGTGTGTGTACAGAGTATGCATATATGTTCTCTACTTTATTGGAAGTTGTTATCCTTTTATCACTCAGCATTATTTGATTCATTAATGGTTTTATTATTTTTTTCTTATTCCTATATTATTTATTCCCATTTATTTCTCATTGATTATTTCGCACTTGTTGATTATTTTTTTTTTTTTTTTTTTTTTTAAAAAAAAAAAAGGGGTTTTTTTTTCAATACCTTAATTGGTTTGATTTTTTTTTTTTTTTGAAAAAAAATAAAAATAAAAAGTGATTTCATGTGTTTTTTCTTTCGTTTTTTTTTTGATTCATACTTTTATTTGAATTTTTTGCATTTTTTTTTTTTGGCATTTCTAGGTAAATTATATATATTTAAATTTGAAAAATATAATAAAAAAAAAGGCGGAAATAAACATGAGCAAAATTAAAATCATAGTTTACTAAAATGTTTGAATAGAATTAAAAAGTCAGTCTTGAAATCAAAATATGAAAAAAAAGAAAATAAATTAGATTATTTGAAAAAAAAGTTTAACTTCTTCCTAATTAATAAATAAGTTCTCTTGCCTTGTTTGTACAAACTCTGACATGACAGTGAAAGAAATAAATCACAAAAGAAGGCTTGATCATAATGGTGGATATGTTTTAAGCTACATAATTGACTTGATATGATCCAAGGTGAAAACCCCTGTATTTTCAATACAAAGGACTATACACTCATGTGTACATTGCCCGGACACAAGTCAAGGATCATAGTGCACAATGTCAAATCTTATTTGCACTTAAAAAAGAAAAGTCAAGGACACTCCAATTATTTTTTTAAAAAACAAATTATACTCATTTTTCTTTGAAAAAACAAAAAAAAACAACTTGTGGAGAATCTTCCAAAGAAGATGAGTATGAAAAAGAATAAAAAAAAAAAGAAAACATAAAATGTTTCAAAAAAAACAAAATTTGTTTATTACTTTTTTTCTAAAAATTTATTGTTTAGAAGGGAAAATAAAGAAAAATTCTGCTATAGTTGCTGAGACTCCAGGAAGAATGATAAGAAGTTTTATTTTAAAAAAATTAAGAAAATATAAACAAATAAATTAAATAAATTAAAAAATTAATAACAACAATCATAAAAACTGAGAATTTTGATATCACCAACAGGTGAGTCCTTCTTTAGAATCAATGTCAGATTTCATAAAATTAGGCATTGATTTCAAAATGTTTTGGTGTGGCAATTGGAAAGTCATCAGGCATCCCAGGTTTTTTGCAATGCCTGGTGCATCTCATTGACATTTTTGGGATGATAGAGTTCTTGCACATTTTTTTTGGGCACTTTCTAAACATTTCCTCTTGGAATAAGGTCAGGTGATTGAGCAGGCCAATTGATCATTATGTTGAATTTGTTATGAGACAGGAAATTCTTTGAAATGGCAGCGGTTTGAACTGGTGCATTGTCCTCCATCAAAAATGAAACCCTTCTGATACATGTATTGGTATTTATTGGATCAAAAATTCAGCCAATAATTTGTATTTGTATTGTATCTGACTTCTGATCCAATACATTTTTTTCATTTTTCATGTATTGGACTAAACAATCTAATACACATTTTTTTAGTTTGATGTATTGCCTTGGGCCAATCCAATACAGATAAATATATATGTGTTGGATTCTGACTTCAACTTAAATACTCTTTTATATTTTTTTAACTCTATAACTATCACTATTACTTCAAACTCTATAACTGCTACTCTAAAACTATCTAAACTACTATTAAATAACTGATGCTACTTCTCCTTTAGTTATTAACTCTAAACTACTACTCTATAACTGTTGTTACTACTCCTACAGTTATTACTACTACTATTCTATTTTATTCTACTACTTCTTCTTTTACTTAAACTACTCTACTATTTTATTTCTTTTTCTTTCAATCAATATGTATTTACTCTACTGTGTTAGCACAGTTTATCCAGTAGTATTTTTCATTCATATTGATTGAGTTAAGATATTAAACTTATTCTAGTTTTATTTCTTATTTTCTTCTTTCTTATCTTTAAAATACTTTTCTTTATTTTTGTACTTGTTTTGATTATGTAAGCAGGACGTATAAATAGGCCTGCTCACCCATTGAAATAAAGCTATCGAGTTCTCCTCTTTTTCAAACTTGTTCTTCCTTTTTCTTTAACTCAGTTAACTCAGAGGTAGAGCATCCAGCTTTTACCTTGATTTTTACCTCAAAAATCATCAATATGGTGATCAGTATGTATTGCTATTTTTTTTTTCTTAATTCCTCAGTTTTAAATAATCCTAACTTTCTATAAATAATTATGAAATCAAAATGATATTATCACAGAAGAAAATTCAAAAAATTCAGTCAATTAATAATTAATTTAAATTCTCAATCACTTATGCAATTTTCATTAAGATTAGTATTTAATAAAACACAAGATAGAATTGAAAAAATTAACCAAAAATTAATTCAACAGTTTAAAGAATTCAATTTCATTCAAGAAAAACAAAAGAAATCATTAATGAATTGAAAATCAATTAAAAATAAAATTTTGAAGATAAAATTAATACATCAAATTTAGTTAAATATTTATTGTATGAAAAATTCAATCAACTCAAAAACTAATAAAATTTTAGTTCAAATTCATCATTCAATCACAAAAAAATCAAATCAAAACTGATATTTCCAGCTTGAAACAACCTCTTAGTTCAAACCCAATCTTTGATATCAGTGCTCTTTCACTATAATCATCAATTCTCAACTATTCAATCAGAATAATTTGATCAAGTCTATCTCCTAAACCGTTTGTTTTATGACGATTTTGTAGCGCTCAATCTCAGCTTTATTTTGAAGGTTTTTTTGTCTCAATTGAGTTTTTGTTTCAAGAGATATTTGCATTTTAATGTGTACTGTTTTGAATCTCCTATCATCACAAACAACTCTAGCCAATGGCTTATTTGCCTATTATAAAATCATATTCCAACCATCAAGACATGCTTTTTCAATCTAATTACTTTCCCTGCTTCAATTGATCAAGATTCTCAAAATCATACCGCTTCTTCTGATAGACCCAGGATTATTGGATTTTTTTTTTTTGCGAATTGGGATTTATGAAGAAATAATGAATCATGACCAAATGGAATTAGAGGCGTCTGAAGGTCAATCAGCTGGTCAGAACCCTTGAATTCCAAGAGGAATTGAAGAGTTGAAAGCTGATATCTATGCACAAGTGATGAATTATAACTGGCATCTGATAGGCACTCAGCTAGTCAGACCCTATCCAAGAGGAATTGATGACTCCAAAATTTGAAGCCATATAATCACTGCGCTCAATTCTGAATCTTAGTTTTACATAGTTTTTTTTTACATACTTTTACCTACTTACATATAAGTTTCAATTTTGCAGTAAACCTTAAAACTAAGTCATAAATGGAAGCTCAAATATTCAACACATTTGACCTCCACAAGCTCATAATCCTTGATCTCATCTTCCAAAAAAACCTCATCATCTTGTCAATTGAAAGAATCATCCAATCTATAATGTTACATTCAATAATTTACCAGAACAACCACAGTGGATTTTTTCTCAAAAAGGGGTATTATTGATTAAACCAGGTAAAGATGCTTCTGAATCCTTTGAGGATGTAGGTCATAGTGAGGAATGGACTCCAAATTCAATGGAACAATATTATGTTGGAACATGCAAACAAGTTAGTCCATCTCTTTTTTAAAATATCTATTTGTCAATCATGTCTCATTGAAAAGATAAATTGATTCAAAGGGTCTACCTCAAGGTGGATTGGTACTTAAAAAAACCACCCAAAAAGTAAAATATGTTACTTCTAATCAAGAATCTAGTAACTTGGGTGCCTTGGCTCCATTGGCTATACTGGCAGCTTATCTTGCATACCGTAAATCTTTGAATTTATTTTTTCATTTCTTTTTCACTCCAATTTACATTTTATTTACCAACTAATCATCACTTTTTTTTCCTTTATAAACCTCCTAATGAATTCAATCAATAATTTACTAGAGGATTATTTTTTTTTAATTTAGTTCTACTACTAATTTATAACCTTCTTAAGTGGTCTAATTTAATTCCAAGTCTCTCCTTTCCTGAGGCTTTACCAAGGTGACTTGAGCAGAGAATTTCATCTATTTAACCCCTCATTTTAATTATATTCCTCATATCACTACCATCCACCACTCTCAACCCTTGTGATCAGCACCCATTTTTTTTTATTAACAGCCTCCTTCTTGTCTTAGTTTTTTTTTATCTTGTATCTTTTTCCACACTTCTCAGAAAAAGATTAACAGCCTCCTTCTTGTCTTAGTTTTTTTTTATCTTGTATCTTTTTCCACACTTCTCAGAAAAAGAAAAAGAAAAAGAAAAAAAAAATTAAAAAGTTGAATGAATTAATAGAATAAAATAAAATACATCATAGAATAAAACTTATCAAAAACAAGTTACATGTACAACTTGAATTGCATCATCAAGTTTTGTATTTTGGTTATGAAGTATCCCAAGTTTAAACTTTTATGGCAAGCCTAATAGAAGCAAGCCGGTAATTTCTGACATGCATATAAAAATGGTGGATGTGATAGAGAAAAAGTAAATCAAAAGAGTTGGGTTGATCAGTTGACAGCAAATAATACAGTAGCAGCTCAGATACATACTAATTCTTTTCTGCCAAAATAACTTCAAGTTAATTTTTCTTTTCCACAAATATATCTCCAATTTAATTTTCTGTATGAGATGGAGTGAAAAAGATGTATTTATTGGAATGAAACATTACCAGTTCAAAATTTCAAGTCTAAATTGAAGGGTCAATCGCTTGGTGTATGGTTGATGGGATCCAGATGGGGAGCACATGTGATGAAAAAAGTATGATAGCTCATAGAGGGATAGTTTTGGGTATTAGTTTGACATAGTTTAAAAAACTATGTCAAACTAAGACTAGGAAAGTATTTAAAACCAAGATACAGAATTGAGTGCACCTAATGATATGAGGATCAAATGTAGTTTTTTCCCTGATAAAACCAATAAATATTGGTGGATTTTATTGGTAAAAGTCATCCAATACAACTTTTGGAATTTTTGTGTATTGGTAAAAAAGAAAATTTACCAATTGATTGTATTGCCTTTCTGATCCATCAATGGGTAAAAGTTGTGTATTGGGAAAATGATCCAATACCCATAAGCACCCTGATACTACATCACATTTGAATGATTTCATTGTTTCCTCCATCAGAATGGGATTTTTATGGGGGTCTTCTTTGTCAAGCAATGGAAGGAGATGGGGTTCACAGAAATTATCAATCAAATCTGTGGTTTTTCTTTGCTTAGGAGGAAGGAAAACTATTGGTGCACAATTAGTGTCAAAAAAGAGTACCCCAGACCATCCTAGAAGTCCTTCCACTCTTGAAAGTTGGTTCAAGGCCATCAGTTTGATATTGATATTTAGTCCGAGTTCAAAAAACTGCCTGTTTTGAAATTTTTCAAATCTCAAAATATGTTTCATCACACCAGATTGCTTTCTTCCAGTAATCAGTAGTCCATTCTAAGTGCTCACGGGAAAAGGTAAGTATTCCTTCTTTTTGTTTTTATTTTACATACGGTTTTGTTACGGCAATTCTTGAGTTGAAACCAAGCTTATAAGCACATCTTTGATCAGTCCAGGTGGGAATTTGAGTGGGTAGTGAATTAAAAATCTTTCTGAGCTTGACCTTGCATTGTTTTGCTAGTGTATGCCAAAGTTTTCAAAGGACATGGTCGTTGGTCTTAAAAGGGAAACCACATTGATTTGGAGTCTTAATGGTATTGCACAGCTTGAATATCAACCATATGTTCACAATTGTTGAGAGCAATATACCAACAGCGCAAGCAACTTGATTCTGGGTCATGTTAACTTTCAGCATCCCAAAAATCATGTATTTTGTCTCATCATCAAGTGTTTGTCACATTTTATTTTTAAAATTCAATTTATTTCCCAAATTATTGAAAAAAAAAAAAAACATCAACCTTATTATTAATTTATAAATAGAGAATTGAAAAAAAAAACATACTTACCAATATGATTGCCGTCTCAATGCAAGTGAAAAAAATGCTCACTTCATAATTCATGTTTTGAGGGATGTGTTGCCCCATGTCACTTAGGTGACACCCAGTAGATTCAAAATCAAAATATGTGCTTGAATATTTTTCTGGGAACTGTAAATAATGATGAACAGCTTCAAACTATATTACAAGAAAAGAAAGGGATAAATAACTATAAAAAAAGGGCTGTGCTAAAACAGCACCTAGTGTGGATTATATGTCACAATGGCACCCCTTGAAATGTTGCGGGTGTCATTTTAGCAATAAATCTATCCCAGAAACCGGGGCGGCTCACATGCATGGGCTAAAAATTCAGGGTAGGACAGACTGTGAAACTTGCCTTGTCTAACCTGCTGTCTAAGATTGACCCAGCTCCCCTTGTCAATTAGTAAGGGGGGGCTCAAGTCTATTGGATGGAGTAGTGTTGGAATTTTGACCTTCTCACACAAGAGATCCATTTTACTTTATCACTATGTTGTTAAAATGAAAACCCCCGGACCTATTTGCCAAGGGTTTCCTTATACTCAGTACTATAAAAGAAGAAATATGGAATGAAATAAAACATTGGTTCTTGTTCCTTAACCTGCTTCTCATCAATTAATTAGCTGTTCCAATCACCCTCTTTTGTCCATTGAGACTGAGGTTTTTCATTATTTAATTCATTAAAACTGATTCTTTGATCATTATATTTCTCAGTCCAGTTTTTTTCACGGTTGAGAGCATCAAACCCTCTCCCTCTAGTCAAACCTCAAACATGTGTTGCCTGATGGAGAGGGAAAAGGGTCCTGTTGCACATGACTGAAGGAGTGTGTGCCAGAACCCTCACAGCGCCTGGGAGACTCCTGCCTGGAGCAACTATCTTAGTGCTCTGTGCTGGGTGGGTGTGAGGTGTCAAAAAGGAGGTAACCAAAATGTTGGTTACATGTAGCTCAAAAGAGGTGTAGCGGGGAGAGAAAAACAGACAGGGCACAAGGGATGGAAAGCAGCAGATAGGTTATATAACCTGTGCACTGCCAGCCGGAGCGCCATGGTGCTAGTATGCCTGCATCATATGTTGCCATATCCCCCATTCTGCAGCTGCAACTAGCTAGGAGATGAACTTTGCCCTCCTCCCGGAAAGTGGAAATTCACTTCACCAGATGTCATTTCAGAAACCTGGTGCAGTGAATAGGGGGTTTCACAATTGGATTTCAGGGGAAGTGATTCGAGAACATGCGGGAATTGTTTTATAATTTTTAGCCTAAAGTTATCAGATGAGGATGGAGGCAGCAAGATGGCATCTGAGGTGACTCACTGGCTTCTCACACTTAAATTTTTGCAAGCAAGAACAGTTCCAAGATTTTGTTTGCAAGAAAAAAAATTCATAGCCGTGAGAATCCAACATCTGAATTGTAAACCCCTCTCTCTATTCACTGCACCTGACCAGGTGTTGTAAATTTATCAGGAGATTACAGATTTCTGTTCACTTATTCAATGAGTATTCACATATTTTTAGAAACTAAAGAAGTGAACAATCATCAGAATAAGAGTATCCAGAAAATAATTGAAAAAAAAGGACTGAGGGTCAGATGATGAAAGGTTTGATCAAAAGGACTAAGAAGGGAAAATATTGAAAAGTCATTTTTTTTTCTTTTAGTTTAGTTTATTTTTTCTATTAATTTTAAAACAAATAGAAATGAACAACATTGTGGCTAATTGACTTGGGGTTTTGTTATCCCTCTGTGGACTTCCAGAATTCTTGCTCTCAATGATGATGAATTATATATATTTTAACTTGAATTGAATTGCTGATTGTAAGAAAGTAGCAAAATTGTTAGACATAAAAGGGAATTCCCCTACAACATGCCAGAGGTGTCAATACCAATGAAAGATGATATCATGGTCAAATAAGATTTCTTTTAAAGAAAGAGAAATTCAAAAGAAATCTGAAGCAAATACTCATTCTCAGGGTTTGGGTCTTCAATTGGTTGTCCTTCAAGGGCTAAGTCTGAGAAAAAACGGGCACAACAATAAAGTTGAGGTGGGTTAGGTCAAACATTTCAAGCATCTCTGTAATTTGAATGAGTTACATCTCATTCACAAACAGATACAAGACAACCCTACTCCATTCATTCAACCTCAAAACTATCCAACCCAGGTTCAATCTAAAACTTCGTCCACCCACCTCTCTCAGGCTCAAATCATATAATCCATACACTTTCAGGATGACCGAAAAAGTACAACCAAACGACCAAGGTCTTTATCTTGATGAGCCCACGGGTGAGATGATAAGTAAAAGCGAATTAAAAAGAAGAGTAAAACAAAGAGAAAAAGACGCAAAGAAAGCTTCAGAAAAAGTTGGTGTTTTACAGTATTCATTCATTCATTCATTCATTTTTTTTTTTTTTGATTGACAAAAAGTATCATTTCAATTTTCTTCCTACAGCCAAAAGTTCAGGCTCAAGCTTCTACTAAAAAGGAATCTGCAGTCCCTTCGGAGGAAGAGTTATCACCCAATGTATGTATATTTCTATCATCACCTCATTTTATTTATTTTTTGAGTGATCGAATGATAATTTTTTTAAATTTATTTTCAGCAATATTATGAGTTAAGATGTAGAGCGATTCAAACGCTTCGAGAAGCCAATCCGCCATTCACCTCAACCGCGAGTTCAGACCCACATCTGCCATCTCCTTATCCTCACAAATTTCATGTCACAGAATCTATTCCACATTTCATTGAAACTTATAGTGAAAAAGTTCCCAATCCCGGCGATCGATTAGAAAAGATTGATAACATTAGTCTAGCTGGTCGTATACATAATATGAGACTCGCCGGTACTAAATTACGCTTTTATGATTTGCACGCTCAGGGAGAAAAAATTCAAATTATGGCTTCTTCAAAGTTCGTTTAAAATTTTCTTCTTTATTAGTTTCTTTGGGTTTACTAAATTTGCTGTGAAATTTCATTGCCCCCCCCCCCCCCCCCCCCCCACAAATAAATAAATAAATAAATAAATCAATGAATTAATTAATTACTTTTTCATAAAATAGTGATGCTAGTGAGCCAGATAAATTTGAGCCTACGCATGATATTTTTCGAAGGGGAGATATTGTAGGAGTGACTGGTTTTCCATCTCGAACTAAAAAGGGAGAGCTATCAATTTCACCAAGAAAGATGATTCTACTCTCGCCAAACCTACATCAACTACCACGAGCAGAGACTACGATCACAACCGAAACTGGAACAACTGAGACAAAATTTGGTTTCAAAGATCAAGAACAAAGACATCGTAAACGATACCTGGATCTGATCATGAATAAAGAAGTCAGGGACGTTTTTATTACTCGTGCTCGAATCATCAATCATGTTCGAAGATTCTTAGATGATCTTGGATTTTTAGAAGTGGGTCATTATTTTTTTTTTAGTTAATTGAGTATGCACTAGAACTTTGAGAATATGGCTTTTTTAAAACACGTTAAATCTTCTGCTTGCTTTCTGGATAGGTTGAGACACCAATGATGAATATGATCGCTGGTGGTGCTACTGCCAAACCTTTTATCACCCACCACAATTCATTAGGGTTGGACCTGTTCTTGCGAATCGCCCCTGAGCTTTACTTGAAGGAACTAGTCGTTGGTGGATTGGATCGTGTATATGAAATAGGAAGGGTTTTCCGAAATGAATCCATTGATTTGACACATGTTGGCCGGTCTTTCTAAAACAAATAAAAATAGTTTATTTTCTTTGTTCAATGCACTTATCTTCGGTTGCTAACTAAATATAACATTCGTTTTTTTATTGACTAGAACCCAGAATTTTCAATTTGTGAATTTTATATGGCATATGCAGATATGTATGATTTAATGGACATAACAGAAACTATGCTTTCAAATTTAGTTTTTAAACTTAATCATGGTTCTTATAAAATTAAATATCATCCTGAAGGTCTCAATAGTGAAAAAGTTTATGAATTAGATTTTAGTAGACCTTGGAAAAGGTTTAATATGATTGAAGAATTAGAAAAACAATTGAAGACTACTTTTCCTGCTGGAAAAGATTTTGAAGATAAGGAGTTCATGACCAAATTCCTGGATGATCTGTGTGTCAAGGTATACTGCCTCATTCTTAACATTCTTAAATACTTTCTCATTATTTTTTATTTCTTTTGACAAAAAAAAACCAATAATAACTAATCATATGAATTGATCTTTTTTTTTTTTTTTGGTTAGAAAACAACGTTGATTGCCCTGCACCACGAACTAATGCAAGACTATTGGACAAATTAGTGGGAGAATTTATTGAAAACCAGTGTATTTCTCCTAGTTTTATTGTCGGCCATCCTCAATTTATGTCACCCTTGGCCAAACGAGATCGATCGAAACCGGGACTTTGCGAGAGATTTGAAGTGTTTGTAGCTACTAAGGAAATCTGCAATGCTTGTAAGTTATTTCCTTGTGTAATTATATTAATTAATAAATTTATATATCATCTTTGTCTCATTTTGTGTATTTTTTTGTTTGGTGATAAATGAGTGAATTTTTAGATACAGAATTGAACGATCCATTTGACCAAAGAGAAAGATTTGAAGAGCAAACTAGACAAAAGGCAGCTGGAGATGATGAAGCACAAGGAATTGATGAAACATTTGTAAGTCAATTGATTATGTACAATTTTTTTTTAAAGCATGATCCATCTAAATCTTTATTTTTATTTTTTTTGTGAAATAAGATTGATGCTTTGGAGCATGGTTTACCACCTACCGGTGGTTGGGGATTAGGTATTGATCGATTGGTCATGCTTTTGACCGATTCCAATTCCATTAAGGAAGTCCTTTGCTTTCCTGCTAACAAACGTTCGTCTTTTATTTTTCCTTCTCATCCCTTCAACTTCTATTTCTTTTTTCGATTGTCTCAGCTAATTGATATTTTTTTTCTTCGTCAAAATTTAAATTTTTCAATTTGTTTTAATTTGTTCTTTTTTTTTCTTTTCTTCTTTAGCTTTGCCTAAAGATCAATGAATGACTCAAATTCTTATTTATTTTTTTTTTAATCAAAATATAAAAAAAATTAAAAAATAAAATATCTTCTTTTTTTTTTTGAGCATGAATGCTTTTTTTCTAAAATCTTATGTTTAAGGATTCCAGAGATTAGTAAGAATATTTTAAAACAAATTGGCTTTGTTTTTCTTCATGCCCTTGAATTAGATATCAAAAATAAATAAATAAAATCAATCATGATTGAAATGTATAATCTTTTCAAATCAGTTTCCATGTTATTGAGTTTTTGATTTACTTCGTTTTTGCAGTTTTTTTTCTTTGTGGATTTATTTACCCCACAATAAATAATCAAAATTAAAAAAAAAAATAGTTTACATGTTTAATAAATCATGTTAAATCTTATTAACATGCATCATAAATCGTGGGAAGAAATACTTGCAAACAGTTATAGAAAATAAAATTACAAAATTTTTGGATAATTAATTAAAAATCACCCAAAGAAAAAAAAGGTTTGCCGTGATAACAATTCTTCTTTATTCCTTAGGACTTATTTAGTTATATTTTGTTTATAATTTACCAATGGCAATATTTTTTAATTATTTAAATATTTCATATTTGATTTTTTTTTTCTCAATGAACAAAAAAAATAAATAAAATAAAAATTTAGTTATCAAGTTTTTCAATGGTTGGCCTTGTGAGAGAAGCTCTCTTAAACTGCAAGCAATTTTAATTATTAGTTAAAGTTAGTTAAGCCTATTACTCAAATAAATTAAGAAATTATAAAAAATATAGATTAACTTTATTTTTAAGGTATTTTCTTCACGAAATTATCGTGATCTTTTAAACTTGTATTTTATCTCAAGACAAAGAAACAGAAAGAAAAAGAAAATATAAAACTAATGATTTCTCTTTTTTTTATTTTTCTTTCCTTTTATTGAATTTTAGATTAGGCGGCCCAATTAACTTCAGCAAATAGCTCAACACTTTTCATTTAAGTAGATAAAAAGAATTAATATATCTAATTTTAAATTTGATGATTGAAGGCATTCTTGAATAGGACATAGTCTGCAAGTTGTGGATGAAATTGCCACAACAATCAGCTCCATCTCCTAATCCTCCCCCAACTGTTCCTATTTGAAACTGATGTATAGCTGTATTGTTGACTTCATTCAGTTTTGCGGCCTTTAACTTCTTCCAACAAGTATTTATATGTATTCATCTACTACGCGTGCCTTTTATTGACGTCAACCCAAGGGTGCGCGCTGCGTGCTGCGGGTCCACTCGTCGCTCAAATTAAGAATAAATTTTATTTCATCTACGCAGCCAGTCAAACCATCCGCAGCGAAAAAGTCAGAGATGAACACACTGAAAAATACACTCACAGTTAATCACTTACTACTAATCTACTCAACAGAAATTACTCTAAACCAATCATCTTCCTCATCAAAAATCAGATCATACTCTCAAAATCATTCTCCTCAAACAATTAATAATCGGAAGAAAAAATTTGGACCCTCCTTCAGACCTGGTCCATTCAAAGGAGCTTTACTAAATCAAACTACCGATCCGGAAACAACAAAAACTCAATTCCCATCCCCATCCCCACCCCAAAATCAAAATCAAAATCAAAATCAGATTCAGAATCCAATCAAAGTTCATCATAAATATTCACCATCTCAATTAGTTAAAAGTCTTAAACCGAATTCTAATTTAAATTCTAAATTACATTTCCCTCATTCTGATTTAATTAAAAATCATTTAGAAGATTTACTCTTTCCTCTCACTTTCTCTGATCAAGTAGCTTGCAGAATTGTTAGCTCTAAAAATTTAATCAAGTCTCAAAGTAGCTTAGATGCCCTCAAACATGTCAATCCTTTCGGCTTCGCTCTCTTGGGTGAACATAACTCCAAATTTAGTTTTATAGGTTGGTCTTTCTTTAAATTTTTTTATTTTTCTTACTAAAAATAAAAATGATCGGAAAACTATGATTGACTAATGATTCATATATCATATTATATAAAAAAAAAAAGGTCGAAGAATGATGCATTTCGCACTATCAAATTTTTTACTACATGCACCAAGAATACAAGTACAAAATAATAAATCAATAAAAGAAAAAATGACGAGTGAAGTAATTGAAGAAGCATTATTGACTAAATTTGTATTAGGTCAATATGTAGGTCACCAATGGGAATTAGAAAAAATTATGCGTTGGAGGGAATTATCTCCTCTCCCTTCTGATACTTTAGACTCATCTGAATTAAAACCTAAAATCCCACTTTCTACTGGTTTATGGACCGCTAGAGGTCACGCTGTTGAAGCTATTATCGGTGCTGTCATGACTCAATATGTAAGCTTTATACCTTTTTTTTTTTTCTTTTACATATTTCAATATTTTAATCAATGACAACTAAACTACAACTTTGTTCCGTATCTTGTATATTTTATTCATATACATTTATTTGCGAAATAATTCAATAGGGAACAAGATTAAGCAATGCAGTTTTTAATTCATTAGTTTTACCTCATTTATCATTTAGATTAGATCGATCTTATGTACCAGCTATTAAAGCAATTCAAGCACATGATAAAGATTTAGAAAATCCTAAATCTGGTTTAGTAGATTGGAATCATTTGGATATTCTTCCCTTTACTGAAGATGAAAATCATGTTCTTCTTTCTTCTGACGCTTCTCATAGATCTTCAATTCCTGTTGCTGCTGTTGGTTAATTTTTATTTTTTTTACTTACCAATTCACAAAATTTTATCTTTATTCATTAGCTATTATAAGTGTCTGTGTGAAAGAGAGAGATATTGAGTGAAATCTCAAAGTAAATTGTTTAACAGACATGAATTCCTTACCTATGTACGAGTAATACAAAGGTTAAAATAAATGAAAACACCCAAAAGTTTTTTTTCTTTTTCAATTTTAAAGAATTTTCTCAAAGTTACTCAGAGATTTCAAGATCATTTTTTCACTCACAAGTGCTTAGCTGGCTGATTGTAGTAGGTTGTATGACTGAACAAAATAAGGTAGCCATTTCAAGAAGCAATTTGGAAAAACTATTGATTTATTTGCATGCATTAATGGAGAAAGAATTCAAGCTTCCTCAAGCTTTGCTTACATACATGAGAGAAACTATGTATATCATGAGAAGGCAAATAGAAAATAGGTATGCTTCAAGACAGTCAAACACTCATCAAGATAACAAATCACTCAAAGAAGAAAATATATTTTGCGTTTTGCAAAGAGCTTGGACACATTTAGGCTAGTCAAAGTTGATATGCAGATTTTGGCATATCTCCATAAAATGAAATCTTAAAACAGATTTTGCAGTACATATGCAAAGTCCAATTATGTAACTTTGAGTCCCTTTTCAACTTTTGGCTGGGGATGCTTAAAAAAAATCATAAAATTATGATTTTATGTATTTCATCTTATGGAGATATGCCGAAATATGCATATCAACTTTGACTACCCTAATTACCCGCTTTTTTTGAAAAAACTATGCATTTAGCCTGGACCAAAGTTTTTTCCTCAAATGTTTTTGCCCAGATTTCTCACGTATTAGATAATTTGTGTATAGATTCCCAGACCCAAAAAAACTTAAAATATCCACACACAAGACACATGAGGCTGTGCTTGATATCTCATATGCGGTGAGTGCAGTTGTTCCATTTTTGTTCCTTTTTCCTTCCCCCCATTTTGATTAAACAACTTTTTAATCCTCATTTTATTTTTGTTTTTATTCATCTTGCCCCCTGTTGAAATTCAGGAATAAAAAAATATAAAATTAATTTTTTATGGTTTTATTTTTTATTGTTTTTTATTTTTAT